>CM059191.1:97609773-97783623 GCA_030323885.1 Branchipolynoe longqiensis
ATTCACCAGGGTTAAAGCGAGTTGATATGGGATTTTATCACCTAAAACACCTGAAGCCTCCCATGACTTAACACCAGCAGGAATTGTGAATAACCTCATCATGGTTCGCGGATAAGTGAACTGAGCGGCATTAAGCCCGGAATTCTGAGCAAACTTCTCTGAATGGCTTAGCAATATTTCTGGTCTAATACGAATATAGTTTACAGTCAGGTACATTTTAGTAATTAAAAGTTTATAGTTTGCTCCTTCTGTAGGCGATAGAAGTCTGAAGGCGTCACTTTGTTGTTGGAACTCAAAGACTATTTCACAACCGTTGACTAAAATCTTATCTAAGTCATCAATGAAATCCAATCCCAGTGGTCCTTTAAAGTCCGCCACTTGTCCTTTGTGTGTGAGTTTATGACGAGAAAGCACTCCATCATTGAACGTAGATTCTGCAGTTGAGGGAATTGCTCTCACCACCGCAAGATTATCTTCATCATCCGGGAAGTAACCTCTCATTCTATCGTAACTAGAATTCTTCCCCTTAGTGTTTCCGAAAAGAGCTTTATAGTAGTTTTTATGCGCATACAGCCCCCCGACCTCAGAGTTGATGTATGAGTTATTGATTGTGGCGTTGACTTGACGGAAAACGCTATACAATGGTTGGTTTGTTAGACTCACGTCATCACTTATTGTCACTGGAGAATTATCCGATTTAACAATTTTCATCGCCACCGTCATCTGAAGATTCCTTGTATTGAGATAACCTCCATTTGTTCCATCTACTTTGAATAGAATCGCCCCCTCATTGGAAAGGGTGCAGGTTGGGTGGATTTGAACATAATCAGAATAGAGTATACCCGCATCCATGCGTGGTTTGGAAAAGATATCGAGTCTCTCGGTATATCCTTCCACGGCATCTTGTAGAAGATATTCCTGCTGCATTTTGTGATGATGATGATGATGATGTAGTAGTTGGTGAACTCAGATACTTTCACTCATTCACTTCCTCGCTCACTCACTCACTCACTCGCTCACTCACTCACTTTCTCATTTCCTTCTTTTTCGCTTAGTGAGAGGAGGAGAGGTTTTAGATTTACGTTCCTCACGCTTCTTCTTCTTCTTTTTCTTTTTCTTCTTCTTCTTCTCTTCACTATTTTTAACTCTCCCCCCTTTTGTTCTTCCGTACGACTGACGCATGCGCTCTTGCATCAGTCTACTTATAGTGGACTGCTGGTTTTTCCTCTTTCTCCTTACCTTCCCTAACTTAGATGGAAGAGTGTTGAGTTCGATTTCCCCCAGCACGCTTTCTGATGTTAGGTTTAGTCTCTCCTGTTTCTCTTTGGTCTGATCTAAGACATGACTAACCGGTGAAATCATCTCTATTTTGGGAGCGGCTTCCTTTATACGCTTCAAGCTGGAGATGGTTTTAAACGCATTTCTTTTTTTTTGGTTTTTTGAATGCGGTGATGCACTTATCATTAGAATGCACTATCCAACTGTTAGAGCTTGTACCTAGCGGTACTAAGGCCATAGTCTCTTGTGATTTGTATCATACAACGAGTAACGTTAGCTTTTATCGTGGGTATTCCTCCTCGCTCGTCTCTGATGAAGATCCTTATAGAATTCAAGTATTGAGTATTGATGGGTTGGTGTAGTGGGGTGGTCAGCGACATATGAAAGCTCTCACTGACTTCAGCTCCTTTATAGCCGTATGCTAAGATTCCTTGGGAAGAATCACCTATTGTGACAGGAGTAATAAGATTACAGAAAACATACACATATTTCGATGAAACGGGTGTAGGTTGAATATTCATCGTTTTCTCATTTTCTCCATCTATTTTAACAGTTGTTTCATCAACAACATGAGTTATTGATGATGATGATGATGGAATTGTTGATGGGGGAGATGAAGATAATGATGGAGTTATTCTTTCTGAAACAATTTCTTTTTCAAAATCCATTTGAAGCAGACATATAGCCCATCCCCCACCCTGTTCCAAATGAATAGGAGGATTGATTGAAACAGTGAAGTCATGCCAAGTGTTATGTGAATGACGTTTCACATCCATTAATGAATTCAAGCAAAAGTTAACCATGTTGTCGTTATCACGCGCTAATTCAAAATGAGAGATGGACGTAGAATTTCATACATACATACATACTCCCATTTATTTAATTACTTCTTTTTCTTCTTCTTCTTCTTCTTCTTCTTCTTCTTCTTCTTCTTCTCCAGGCCCAACTTGTGTACCCCACTTGTTAAGATCCAACTATTGTAAGAGGAGTCATATGACTTCCATTTCACCAACGAATACTTTTTCCTATCCTTAACACTTTCAGAAATAATTGATTCAATTTCGAATAAAGTATCTTCATTTACTTCCACCGTTTGCAATTCTTCTGGATAAAACCAACCTTCAATAGAAGAATTATCCCAAGCCTTAACACTATATTTTTCAAACCCCTGCTTAACTTTTCGCTCTGTTATGGTGAAAATCTCCTTTGTCCATTTCTCATCATAATGACGCGTAAATGGAGTAGTTAAGTAGGAGAGCTTCACTCGATCGTTAATTTGGAAATTATAATCAGAAGCTCTACCGGTGGAAGAAGCTGAATCATTTCTGAGATATTGATAGTGCCATAGTTCATTTCTATTCTTTTCACAGAACGCGTTTCGAGGAGTGGTACCAATTCCGCTGTGGTCGCTATCATTATAGGCATCGGTTATCGCTTGCAATGAGTCAATCCAGTTGAAACTATGTCTTGCTTTGAATAATCTCGCCAAGCGGGTTCGAAGTGATTGAATTACTCGTTCGGCCATATGCGCCTTAGTCTCAGTATTCAAAGTAGTAAAATGATTGATGCTTAGCGACTTTAGATAATTACGCACCACACTCGCTATGAATTCTGATCCTCGATCAGAGCGAATATTTGTAGGAGGAGGTGGATTGCTTTTAAATATGCTTTCGAAAGCTGATTTAACTGTGGATGCTTGAAGATTAAGTAATGGTCTAGTGCTTAGAAACCTGGTGAAAACATCAATACACACTAATATGTATCCATATCCGGGATTATGATCTTTATAAAACACCATAGAAAGGGTATCGACATCAAATTGATAATGTTTATCAGATGCTATTAATCGTTCTCGTTTATATCTACGAGACGCTCTCTTAAAAGTTGAAAATGTTTCTTGAGCACTCAACCACTCGCGTATTTTGCAAAGTGAGATTTTAAATTTCTTCTCCTTTTTAACTTCAGTGTAAAGTCTATTGACACCCGATAAACTCCCGGGATGGCTAGGGGTGAAGTAAATCTCATGGAGATAGCGATTCTCCTCCTCTGTTAACGCTTGACTCCGGTGGAGAAGTACTTTCGCCATTCCGCATTCACTGTTTGCCTTCTACGCTGTCTAGTGGTCACACCAGGTGAAAGGGAAGATGCATAGGTGGAAGAAGAAGATTTCTCGTCTCTCTTCTTGTTGAGAATCTCCTTCTTCTTCTTTTTAACGTTACTTGATTTTCCGCTGCTTGTTAGCGTGCTTTGTATATTTCTCCGTTTTGAAATGTTTTTGCTTGGAATTCCAGGAGGAGGAGGAGGAGGAGGAGAAGAAATACGAAGAGGACTTGTTCGTTTGCGAGTCTCCAGTCGTCTGTCAGATCGCTCCATGCCGTTCGAAGCGATTGAAGGATGCGTCAAAGGTGAGGCCCTTTCTTCTTCTTTCTTCTTCTTTTTCTCATTGTCAGTGTTGTTATCATTGCTCACACCTTCTTCATCAACAACTCCACTGCCAGCAGCATCCCCACCTCCACCACGACCTCCATCAACAACATCCGAGTCATGAAGGTTATTCTCATAATCGAGTGGTTCGCTTTTATTTTTACCCCCTTCCTCCTCCTCCTTCTTATATCGGAGGTATGTATCATACGTTATTGTAACATATTTCCTCATAATAGAATGTCTAACAATCTCGGCTTAATTGAAATGAATATAGCATACAACTTTTTATGATGGAGTTGAAGAAGTCGTAGTTTGGCTCGATTATTCAAATGAATCAGATTATGGATTAGTTTCTTATGTTTCTTCAATAAACGATTAGTCACTTTGGAGACTGATAATCGAGATAGAGCAAGTAAAATCTCTGCAATGCAATCGATCTGTTTCCAGCTTGCAGTCACCAGTAGCGCTTTAGCTTGCTCAGGTTGTGACTTCAATAACAACAAAATATAATCCTTGCAATGTTGTACTCGATGTGATGACATGCTGTCTGTCCGAGTGCAATACTACTACTACTCTTCAGACTCACACACGCATGCATACATGCATCTTCACTTACTCTCACACACACACACACACACACACACACACACACACGATCATTCTCACTATGGGGTATAGGAAATTAAGTTCTCTCCTAAAAAGATGTTAGTGTGTATTTTTGAACGTAAGCGAATTGAGGCAGTAACATCTACTACATCTCGAGGATGCATACAAATCAACAGATAACCAAATCTTTTAGTTTCAACAGCATCTTTATAGCTATCCAACAACAATCTCCCCAAATTAGTCTGTGAAGCGACTCGCTGTATCTGACGCATGTCTCTTGAATTATTCATTATAATCATATACTGCAGATTCAAAGAAATGGTTCGAGAACATTTACCTTGTTCATATACATTGTGACTCACCATAACCACTGAACATCCACGATGATGACTAAACTTGCTAACTAGATGTTGAGCTCCTAAGTTATTTACAACTTCTTCATTTAGATCATCTAGTATAATCAAATTGTGTTGGGATAAATCTGAAAAGGCAAAGATCTTTTCTTTTGATGGAAGTCCCTCCATGAATTCAATATCCTTAAACTCCGATTCCATTTTTGCAAATAAAGGTTGTTCCACCCCATAGCAATAGAGTGTTTTATGAACAGGAAGCTCAAATAGTGTTTGACGTTCAGTTATTATCCTATGAATCAATGAAGTTTTTCCACTTCCAGTGATTCCACTCACACTTATTGTCGCTGGAGATTTCATTCCCTGAAATGAATGATTATCCACTTCAATTGTCACGATCGACATAATCGGATGTAGATGATGGTGGAGGTGGTGGTGGTGGTGGTGGTGGAGGTGGTGGTGGTGGTGGTGGTGGTGGAGGTGATGGTGGATAAGGAGATAATTAGATGAGAGAGGAGAGAGAGAGATGTTAATCGCATGAGGGGTGCAGGGGTTGTGAGCTTCACATTGTGTGAGTAGGAGAATAGGTTAGAATAAAGTTGATAAAGGTAAAGATTATGAGGAGGAGGAGGAGGAGGAGGTGGAGGGGGATGCCGATGAATGTGGAAATTTAAGTGTAAGCCAAAATCGTCCAATGAAATTACGCCCATTCATCTCTGCAGGATTGGAAAGTTCACACATTCCGTGACCAATTCCCGCAGTCCACATTTTATCATAGCGATCACCCGGATGAATAATTGTAATCCCTGAGGGGAGTGAATTCAACTCTGTCAATATTCTACTTCTGATTTTCATTAATTTCATGTTTAGTATTGCAACCATCTTTCTCTCTCGCACATCACTCCATGCTTTTTTCTCTTTTTTTTTGTATTGATGATGATGAAGAAGAAGATGATGATGATGAGAATGTGAGCTCTCTTGCTAAAAACTTTGCTTTGGTGTGATGGGAACTCATAATGCGAGCAGCAATAGAGGGACTACTATGGAACAGAGCCTTCTCATAATAGAATAACTGCCAACAACATTCAAAGGTTTTTCCAAACTTGTCAAGTTTCAGCGGGAAATCATTTGACAAGCAACTAGTTAAAGGTATATTAAAGGAGTTGTAATTTATCCAGGGTGTGAGCGTCATTTCCAATGGAAGTGTGTCTATCCCATTTTTCAGCACATGTCTCTTAATGTATAAAAAAGTAAAACCTGTTCGTCGTTCCTTATATGTCCAAACCGAATTGTGGTGAGCTCTGAATCCTGTATTTATAACTGATCCACTCTCATTTCTAAATAACGCGTCTGCATAAAACCCTTCAGCAGAAGTACGATTCTTCATTAAACATCTTTTATTAATGGATTTACAAGACACCTTTTCATGGGATTTCATTCCACTCTCTCCCCCACCATCAACTGACTTTATAAATAGATATGTTTTAGAATTCAAACAATATGAAGTAGTTGCTGTATACTCTTTCTTAAAGATTCCGATCTCACGTTTATCATGTTCACGATGTTTCTGACAACAATCTCTAGGTAAATAGAAACCGTTTTCCCATTTAAGGTAACCATAATCATTACAATGTCCATAAAGCAAACTCAAAAACTCTTTCTTTCTTGACGGTTTCACAACATCGATGAGATCTTTCCCAGAAATCGACATATATAAACTATCCGTATCACAATGGGTTAATTCAAAGTCGCTTCTATCAATGCATTTAATTAGAAAGCAGTAATACCATTGTAAAAGAACCAACTTAGCGGTATTTAAAACAAAGAAACCGAGTTGCACTGGGATGTCTAAGCGAATTGATCGTTTACACTGCTCAATCTCAAAAATATCATCATCTAGTTCAGTCATATTTTTAAAGAGTTTTGAATTAACAGCTAATTTCGCTTTTTGAATAGAATTCACATATGAAATATTTGTATGCTTTGTCTTATCCATCAGGAGACTTCCGTAACTCGCATTACCCATAACCTTTGCTGTCTCTCCCTTAATTTGAAAATCGGGATTCGAATCTGATTCCCTACGTGAGTTTGTAATAAAATCACAAAATCCTCTAAAGCAAAACTCTAATTTCCACTCAACAACCTCCCAAATTTTGTGACTAGAAGCCCCATACTAAGATAGAATTGTAATAGGTTAGTAGCTAGAAGTATACGCTCACCGCGCATTCCACCCACCAAAAGTCGACGTGTATTCACAGGATCTTTTGAAACTGTCTTAAATGCAAATTGTCGCATAAGGGGACTCCACTCATTCAATGGAATGTCGACATTACAAAATATAGGAGCCATTTCTGAAAAGAATTCCTTAGGAGAGATCTCCTGCTCCTTCCCTTTAGGCCATACAGCGGGAACGCGAATATCCACCTCCACCATACCTGTTAGCTCCCCACTTTCAATCGCGTTCAGGATAGTTTCTAGAGAAACGCTGTGGGGATGTTTAATGTAGAATGGTGGGAGAAATTCATTTGCAGCTTGCGCTATGGAGTTATTCTCTCGCAAAAGCTTTTAAAACTCACATTCATAAAGCACCACCAAATTAAATCCACACTGTCGAATGTATTGTTCTCTAGCCAAAGTCTGAAGATGAGCCTCTTTCTGCTTTTTGTCTTTCGCTATTGATTCTGTGGTGACGGTGACGGAGGTGGGGATGTTGGAATGAAAAGAACACTCACTTGGTGGATGGCCGTGATACCAACATCCGTTAAACTCATAAATGGTGTGGGTTTCTCGACAGTAACCATCAGCGAAATAGGGTCCAATTTGAAACTCTTTTCCAGTGTTGATCTTATGCTCAATTCTAATATTATTTGTCTGAGATTCCCAATTCATCCATTTATACATATCAAGATGTTTCCAGGTACACTGAGGTTTAAAGTTGTTTTCTAACTTTCGTCTAAAAGGAAACAAAACAGGAAGTTTTTGAGAGAGACAATATAGATACATCGCATTAGAGTCATAACCTTGTATAGAATGACAGGGTTTCTCAGGATTATTGCGTAGAACCGTCTCTCCCACCTTAGCATATCTTTTAAAGATTATACTCGGTCCTCCAAAAGCGCAAGTCTTAATCTTGGTATAAAGATCCGCATCTCGCTCACAAAAACTTGAAAAGAAGCATTCATTCTCTTTGGCGCACTGGAATAGCAATCTTCGTGCTATTCCTGGTGCGGAGATTGCAGTTTTCAATGGATCGATTCGCATAGATATATAAAATGCTAACATATTTTCTACAGCTGTAACACATGGTTTTGTATCTAGATTCGCATAGTAAATTAGGAAATCGCGAAAGGAAGTCATTCCCCGCTCCTTCCAAATGGATTGTAAATCATTATATTTCATGCGACCAGTCTTTGGTGAAGCGGAATTGCTATCACCTTTCCTTTCCCAGTCCAGGTATTCTTCCTCTAACACATTAACACTTTTGAGTTTAGAATAGAAAGCATCATATTCAGGGAGTGCGGGATGAGAAAGTTTTGAAAAGTCGGTTAACCACTCATAAGGTAGATAACTCTTGAAATCGGGTGCTGAATAAGCGATGAGAAATTTTGAATAACTACTCCCGCTAGCATGAAAAAGACTGATGTCTAAAAATGCGAACTTTTTGGTTACAATAGCACTGTATTGATTTGCTTTTTTAACAATATAGTTCAACTCACTCCCAAGTTTGAAGTGTTTGGGGAAAGCGGATCGTACAGCTGGAAGATCATATCTACTAGAGTTAAAACCGAGGCAAGGAAGGGTGATGCAATAAGTGTTAAACCGCTCCTTTAACCGTTCTATGGAATTCAATATTCACAATCTTATCTTTTCAGCGCACTGTTCCCGAACGCAATAGGATGAAGGCGACGTCCTCATCAACGCTTTAGACGTTTCTCCTCCTCCTCCACCTCCAGACTTCTTCTTCATAGGTGAGTTTTCTCCTAACTCCATATCATTCGCTTCAGTAGAGGAAGACATCTCTTCATTGGCATTATTATTATTATTATTATTAGTGAAGTTATAATTATTAGTGTAGTTATAATAATTATCTTCATCATTATCAACATCAATATCAACATCATCATCATCATCATCAGCATTAATATCATTAACAACCTCATTCTCCTCTTTAACTCTCACAATTCGAATATAGGAAGCTGTGGAGCTAGTAAGAGGTTGACTATAGGAAATACATAACTCATCTAGTTTCTTATGTATAGATTCCCAGCGAGTTTTTGATAGTGCTTTCAACGCTTCCTGTATCTCACTCAGGTAAATCTCCATCTTAGAAAGCAAGAGATTTAAATTTTCATCAAATATGCATTTAGGTTCTAAATAACCCGGAACATTTGAAGAAATGCTAACACAAATGGGTTTGTGCTCTGTACACCACTTTAACTTCCTTTGCTCATCATCATCATCATCATCATCTTCATCTTCATCATTTCCATTCTCAACAACATCTACACCAACACCAACTTCTAATTCTCTTTGCTGTTGGTGATGAATATTTGTGGTTGGTAGGAGACATTCAAAATCGTAAACCGCAAACCAGGGAAAGTTTTGCAAGTGAAGTTCGGTATCTATATTCAAACCATCTCGCAACTCCTCAAATATAGTTTTTGAAGGTGAATACATTCCTCCTGGATATATAAAACTGACCCTGTTCGCACAAACTTTCTCATGTCTTATGACTTTGTGTTTCAAAGAGAATAGTTTATCACAATTCCTGCAAGCATACTTGCTAGCATACGACTGCATATTCGAGATATAACCAAAATGTGAATTAAATAGATTAAGATTGAGGGGGAGGGAGTGAGAGGAGAATTGAGAGGAGTAGAGAGATATGCATGAATCGTCTTCTCGCAAAGAGTAAACATTTATACTAACACTAAAGCATGATTCTAAATTTGGTAGATCTTCTAATGACATACCTGCAAAACTCCTTTTTTTATTCTTGTGGAACTCATTCCAAACCGGATTGAGGAAAAATAACCATTTGTCGCGTAGTTTCATAACTACACTCCGCAACTTATGTATATTCCTCTCTGTATGATAAGCTAAGCAATGAAAAAAACATAGTTGCTCTTTCCCGAGATTCGAATCACTAATTCCTTCCGCATCTAGGAAGTTATTTATAGATTTTTTTTTTTTAATGAAATCTGGAAAAATAATGGAATTGGATCTTCCAATCACAAAAGATTTTATAAAAACATAGTAATTGACATTAGTAATGTAAACCTTATGCCATTTGGAGTTCTCACCCACGGCTTGAATTAAACGCTCCACATCAATCTTTCTAATATGATCAAATAAGCTCAATAGATCGCCTAGGTTATTAACAGAGCGTGGAAAATTGAATATTGTTGAATTAAAATAAGCGGTAAAATAACGATATTCACCAGTTTCAATTGATTTCAAAATTAAACCAAAAGCAAAATTGATCTTAAATGAATTCTTTTCAAATTCATAAATACAACGAATATGTTCTTCTAATATCAAACTATCTCCCGTATAATCCGCCATGGGGAAATTATAGATACCTCTAACCCTTCCAATATTGTGAGGCGCTAGAATAGTGTCACGATTTTCTGTATAAACCACTTGCAAAGGAATGTCAATTATCTCTCCTTCTCCCCAAGGTGGGGAGATATTTGAATCTGTTATCCATGGTTCTTGATGCGGTTGAGAACCTTCTGAAGCGTGAATCCATCTATGGGAAATCAAAAGACGCCATGATGCAAAAAGCTTACCACAATCTTCGCAAGTAATGGCGGAATGAGATTTTGAAACAGAATCAGGTTGGAATACTCCACTTGAATCTCTCTGTCTTTTAAAAAAGTTAGTTTTTTCATTCACACCACCACCACCTCCACCACCCACACCACCATCATCCACACCACCGACAGCAGAATATTCCTTTTTATCATCATCATCATCATTAGTAACAGTTCTCATGAAACGCGAAGAAGAAGAAGATGGGGTGGGAGTTGTGGCATAATCAGCATGATATAACCGCATATGCTTATTGAGAAGTTTACTATTTCCAAATGCCACAGAACATAGAGAACATTTAACGCAATGCTTCTTCATATGGTGCAATAGTTCCTTCATGTATGAATATTCCTCACCACATTCTCCACACTTATAACAAGAAGACCTTGTGGAATTGTCTTTCCCAATTTGTGAAATAGGAGAAGAAGAGGGAGAAGTGGGTGTAACTCTCCCAAGTTTACATCTATTCTCATGTCTTCTTCGACCAAACAGGGAGCGGAAAGTTTTACGACAGTGAATGCAAGCCAGCGATTGAAGCTCTGCACGGCAGGCGAATGCAAGTCGCTGATGCTTCGCCAAACTTGAAATAGACTTGAAGATCTTCGAACACGAGTCACACGAAAAATGCTGAAAGGATGAAGAAGATATATATTAAATACAAAATATTTATTATAACATATTTTTATTTTGAAAAACATAAATTTAAATAAGTACATAAATTAATCAAATATATATATATATATCATCCACATTTATCGTAAAAATAAATCATAAAATATGTATTACAACATATTTTTTATTTTGAAAATATCTAAATTTAAATAAGAACATAAATTAATCAAATATATATATATAATAAAATAAATAAGATATGAGTAAACATACCTGATGTTTTCCCATGTTGTTCTTCGCTTAAATATTGCTGTTGTTCTTCGCTTAAATATTGATGCTACTTCATCAAATCTCTCTCACTAACTGATATGATGTTACCACGCTTCGAGTTTTCGGAGGGAGGGATTGTGGGGAAGCATTCTATTTTAGCGGGGCGGCGGATGCTATCCAACCCAGAAAATGTTCAATGACGTCATCGTTTGGGTCGGGTGGGGCGGCAAGATGGGGGGGCGGGGGCCGGGGTGGCGGCTGATATCCAACCCATAAAATGCTCAATGACGTCATCGTTTGGGTCGGCTGGGGGCGGAAAGATGGGGGGGTCGGGGTGGCAGATGGTATTCAACCCAGAAAATGCTCAATGACGTCATCGTTTGGGTCGGTTGGGGGCGGAAAGATGGGGGGTCGGAAAGATGGGGGGGCGGGGGCCGGGGGGGGCCGGGGTGTCGGATGATATCCAACCCAGAAAATGCTCAATGACGTCATCGTTTGGGTCGGCTGGGGGCGGAAAGATGGGGGGGTCGGAAAGATGGGGGGGCGGGGGTGGCGGATGATATCCAACCCAGAAAAGACTCAATGACGTCATCGTTTGGGTCGGCTGGGGGCGGAAAGATGGGGGGGTCGGGGTGGCAGATGGTATCAAACCCAGAAAATGCTCAATGACGTCATCGTTTGGGTCGGCTGGGGGCGGAAAGATGGGGGGTGACAGATGGTATTCAACACAGAAAAGACTCAATGACGTCATCGTTTGGGTCCGCTGGGGGGGCAAAAGGTGGGGGGTGGAATGATGGGGGGGGGTGGGGTGGAAGGGTGACCGATGATATCCAACAATGAAAATACTCAATGACGTCATCGTTTGGGTCGGCTGGGGGGGAATGATGGGGGGGCAGGGTGACAGATGGTAGCCAAGGCTGAAAAAACTCAATGACGTCATCGGTTCGGTTCACACACACACAGGCGCGCACACACACACACGCGCACACACACCCACACACACACACAATCATAGGTCATCTAAGGACAAACCAGTCATCTAAGGACAAAACCACCCACCCAACAACAAAATAAGGGTCATCTAAGGTCAAACCTACCCCCCCACCCTGATAGAACGGGTCATCTAAGGTCAAACCTACCCCCCCACCCTGAAAGAACGGGTCATCTAAGGTCAATGGACTTCCTCGGAAGGGGTCATCTAAGGTCAATGGACTCTCTCAGAGCCAGGATTACGTAATTTTACGCTGAAAAGAACCCCACTATACTACGTGAGACAAGTTGGGCCTGAGTTTACCATGACCGCTTCCCATGTGTGTGTGTGGAGCCGTGGATTCGATCTCCAACCTATTTCTGTTTTACTAAATGTATTTATTCATTAAATAATATCTCTTGTCAGCGCCAGAGCACTGGTCTTCAGTACAATTCCTTGATACATAAATGAAACTATCCGTTGTAATCATAACTGCATGTAAATCCTGTTGGATAATAAAAGTATTATGCATATTATAAATGAAATATCAGCTGTAGTAGTAACTGCATACGATTCCAATTCGATAAAAGTATCATGCATTCGGTAAATATACATTATATGGCATTGCATGTTTCTATAATTGTCTTTAAATATTTTGTCCGTCTTCCCTTTTTTCTAAAGGTTATATATACATATGTTTAAATATATATATATATATATATATATATATATAGTAAGGATGCAAATCAGTGGATTTAGTCACAAGTAGTAGGCTGGTATCTAGTAAATACCTCCGCTGATTTGCCCATAAATTTAAGTTATTCTATATTGAAGGATAAGGTATAGTAGTATTATGTCCAGGTCACATACACGTTAGTGAACGTAGTTGAACGTGGGTGAACGTAGTGGAGGCTAACATGGGTCAAAAGTGGTGTAAATAAGTTAAATCACATTGAAATACATTAAGGTACGGCAGGTTTTGGTACAGATAAATACGTTACGGTACAGATAAATACGCTATGGTACGGATGCCGGTACATTCAACTATGTTCAACCAATTTAGCAGCCACTACGTTCACCTATGTCCATTAACGGCTATGTGACCAGGTGTAAAATATTCGTCCAAGTACGCTAGAGTATGGTACAGTATGCTAGAGTATGCTAGAGTATGCTAGAATATGCTAGAATATGCTAGAGTATGCTAGAGTACGTTAGCATCATGGATGCAAATTCACCCTCTAACGTACTGCTCAAAATCGGAACTCATGCCCCACCCATGTTATTACCAAGGAGAAGTATGGATGCCGGTACGTTCAACTATGTTCAATATGTTCACCTATGTTCAACTACATTAGCCTCCACTACATTTAACGATGTCCACTAACATGTATGTGACCGGGCCTTTAGAGTAGAGAGTTACGTAAATCAGAACAGTGGATGTCATTGACTCTGTTGGTTTACATAAAACTAGAAGTTAGTATGTTTGTTTTCTATAGTCACTTTGACTCAGGCCTCGATCGGAGGCTTATTCAGTTAAGCATCCTTTATGTTAATTTACTACAGGTGAATAATCAAATAATCTGTCGGTGGGATCTGGTAGGTGGCATTTTTCTAGGCCAACTGCAATGTAAACACCTACAGCATTGATCAATACTTAATTGACTACTACCAGAAAGCTGGGACTGATTGGCATGACGCCAATTAATTAGTATTTTAGTTTATCCAGCATAATAGCCATCTTGTGGATTGGTATGCGCTGAGTTGATGGTCCAGGCAGCGACCCGTCTTTAGTTGCACAATTCTGATATTAATCTATTCATAATATTTCTAAGGTTATCACAATTATAATGATTTCCGCTAAGACAATTGGTTGAAAATATTAGATTATTTTCAAGGATAATGCATCACCTTTTGTGAAGTAATTCAATGAAGATGAACAATAACGGGACGCTGTGTATGCGATCCATTAAGTACGCCGCCTGCATTAATGGATGTTTGGTTGGTTGTTGGAGTTTTACGTCCTGGCAACATCTAAGGTCATATCCAGGATGGGAGCATTAATAAATCCGCTCATCACCATGCCAGGTATATTACCGTGTTGTTATTGCAGGGCATCCCCACCGCAGGACACCACGTGCATTACTAAATCCTCACAGCAGAACATCACATGCATTACTAAATCCCCACAACAGGACATCACATGCATTACTAAATCCCCTGCCCAGGACACCACATGCATTACTAAATCTGCACAGTAGGACATCACATGCGTGACTAAATCCCCACAGCAGGACACCACATGCATTACTAAATCCCCTGCACAGGACACCACATGCATTACTAAATCCCTACAGCAGGACACCACATGCATTACTAAATCCCCACAGCAGAACATCACATGCATTACTAAATCCCCACAGTGGGACAACACATGCATTACTAAATCCCCACAACAGGACATCACATCATTACAAATCCCACAGCAGACACCACAGCATTACTAAATCCCACAGCAACACCACATGCATACTGCCCACAAGACACCACATGCATACTAACCCCACACAGGACCCACATCATTACAAATCCCCACAGCAGGACACCACATGCATTACTAAATCCCCACAGCGGGACACCACATGCATTACTAAATCCCCACAGCGGGACACCACATGCATTACTAAATCCCCACAGCAGGACACCACATGCATTACTGCATCCCCACAGTGTGACACCACACACATTACTAAATCCCCACAGCAGGACACCACATGCATTACTGCATCCCCACAGTGGGACACCACACGCATTACTAAATCCCCACAGCAGGACACCACATGCATTACTAAATCCCCACAGCAGGACACCACATGCATTACTGCATCCCCACAGCGGGACACCACATGCATTACTAAATCCCCACAGCGGGACACCACATGCATTACTAAATCCCCACAGCGGGACACCACGTGGATTACTGCATCCCCACAGCAGGACGCCACCTGTAGTATTCCACAATAAAAATACATGGGGTGTGCCATTGGATTACTGCAGGACTACTTGTACAATAATTCATGTTTTTACGTTTTAGCAAGTCAGGGTATCAGAAAAGCCTTCTTGAATGACAAACTTTCTTTATTTCATTGTACTCCTCCACCCTCCAACAACAGGACAACTGATATATCAGGATGTCATAAATCTCCTTGCAGAGTTGTGCATTGAAGACCTGTGATGGTGTCATACTACTATTACGACCACTTCCCTTCGATTTGGATGAATGCCACGTTAGTAATGCGGTCGGCTTGTCAGAAAATGATGGGTGAAAGCTTCAGAATGGCTGTAATCAAATCACCCGACCGTGACCGATGCTTGCTCCAGGCTCCCACCCACCCACTTCCGGTTCGCTACTTTGTCAATGGAGAAAAGACGCGCCAACTTTTGGGGCCAAGCATCGAGCGAGCAGCCGACAATTTGAATAACACTCCACCGGAAGACCAGTCAAATATCTCCGACGGCCATGGCCGGAAATGGGAATTAGCATCGATCCCGAAATGGATTGCCCGGATATGTGTGTGTGTGTGTGGGGGGGGGGGGGGTGAACATTTGGGCCATAATTGAAGAAGTTTAGATCTAACAGAGCTAGAAATAAACAGTTTTATCTCCGTCGTAATTCCGCTGGTTCCCAAAGCCGCCATTTTGCGAGGCATATAAACGGGCCGACTCTGGCAGAAATGATTGTCGCTCCACTTTTAAGGCAGACGACATTTAGTTTTGCTGGATTTGATTTTGTTATTGGAGTGAGCGCACATTTTTCTAAATAAATATTGGCGGGAAGCAGACGACTTTCGATGGAACTGAAGACTCAGCATGCCAATCACACCCGGGCAGCTGCCCCCTCCTCCCGCCTCCTCCCACCCTCCCCCACCCACCCGTCCCTCTCCCCTCTCCCCTCTCCCCTCTCCCCCCTCCCCACCCTGCCTACCCCCACCCCACCACCGCCACCCGCCACTTTCCCTCACTCACCATCCTCCCACCATCCCAACCCCACCCCTCAATTACACACACACACAGACACACGCCCCGCTGTGTCAACGTGGCGCCCTCTACGGGCCATGAAATTTTCATTTAAATGGGCGCATTAAAATTGAATGATTGATTTTTATGCGATGGGAATGGTTTGGTGCGGCCAGATGGCCCGGCGTGTCTCCCGCGCAGCCCCGCCCGGCTGTGACAATTCGCCGTCTCCAGGGACCGGCGCCGCCCCGCGCCCCAAAGATTATATTCCCGCCGGCAAATCGTCTCCCGGGTGTTCCTCGGCACGATACGGACAGACGGCGGCGAGCAGCCGACTTTTGACATCGTTCCCGCCCGCCCTAACACCCGCCCCCGTCTCCATGCCGGGCCCCTCCCTTCTCACACCCCTCCAACTCCCGTTCTCACGTTCACACCCACGCTCACTTCCTCACTCCTCCTTTCTCACGCTACCCTCCTCCTCTCCCCCTCTCCCCCCCCTCCCCTACCCCTCCCCTACCTCTCCCCTCACCCTCCCTCCCCTCCCCCTCCCCTCCCCTCTCCTTTCCCTCCCTCCCTCTACCACTCCCCTCCCATTTGCCGCCTTCAAGTCATCCTCTTCCAGCCCTATTTCCTGCAATCTTCCTCTCATTCCTCTCCTCCTTCTCCTTCATCTCCTCTTCCTCTCCATTCCTCTCCTCCTCCTTCATCTCCTCTTCTTCTCATTCCTCTCCTCCTCCTTCATCTCTTCATCTCTTCCACTCATTCCTCTCCTCCTCCTTCTCCTTCATCTCGTCTTCCTCTCATTCCTCTCCTCCTCCTCCTCCTTCATCTCCTCTTCTTCTCATTCCTCTCCTCCTCCTTCCTCTCTTCCTCTCATTCCTCTCCTCCTCCCCCTTCATCTCCTCTTCCTCCTACTTCCTCGGGCTGCTGCCTTTGCCTTCCATTCTCTCTCATTCCTTCACTGTTTCCTTTTCCATCCCCTCAGTCCATTCTCAAGCCCTCTTCATCACTCTCTCCCCAGTCGCCTATGCCTCCCGTCCCTCTCCTCCTCCTCCTCCCCCCAACCCCGACTCCCTTCTTCCTCTCCCTCGCCGCCCGTCTGTCGCCATGCTCTCCATTATCCCCCTCCCTGCTCTCCCTCCCTCGCGTTCGTCCACTCTCCTTCCCCTGCTCAGCCCCCTTCTGCCACTCCTGCTCGTCCCCTCCTCTGCACCCCTCCCTTCCCTCCTCTCTAGACAAATATCACTGAACATTCTCTCTTCCAATAGAACTCAGACGTATCAGTGGCGCGTTTATTTCAGTCCGTCGGCCATCACCGCCGAACCCTGGATATGGGGCTTGGCGTCTGGTCGGAGGGTGTGTGGGTAGGAGTGAATGTAGAGTGGGAGGGTGTGTGGGGTGGGATGTGGTGTGGGGTGGGAGGGGTAGGAGGGTATGTGGGTGGGAGTGGTGTGTTGGAGGAGTGGATGTAGGGTGGGAGGGTGTGTGGATGGGAGGGGTGGGAGGGGTAGGAGGGGTGGGAGGGTGTGTGGGGTTGTGGGTGGGAGGGTGTGTTGGTAGGAGTGGCTGTAGGGTGGGAGGGTGGGTGGGGTAGGAGGGGTATGTGGGGTGGGAGGGGGTGTGGGGCGGAGGGGTGTGTGGGGTGGGAGGGGGTGGGGTGGAAGGGATGTGTTAGTAGGAGTGGATGTAGGGTGGGAGGGGTGTGTGGGTGGGAGGGGTATGTGGTGGAGGCGTGTGTGGGATGGTACGGGTGTGTGTGTCGGAGGTGTGTGGGATGGAGGTGTGTGTGTGGTGCTGGGTGGGGAGGGGTTTGCGGGGTGCGAGAGGTGTTTGAGGTGGGATGGGATGTGGGGTGGGAGGGGTGTGTGGGACGTGTGGAGTCAGGTGGAATGGGTGTTCGGATGGATTGGTGGGGTGTGGGAGGGGGGGGACCATGTGGAGGGGTGTATGGGATGTGGGGGCCGGGGGGGGGGATTGAACCGTGGAGGGGATGTGGGGGGGTTGGTGTCCGCGTGGAAGTGTGCCGGGTGGGTGGGGTGTGCGGGGGTGCATGGAACTTGTAATATGAGGTATACGCGGAGGCGTGTAGTAGTGCGGGTTCCATGGTGTGTGTGGGTGTACGTGGGTGGTGTATAGGGTGTGGATAGGAGGGAACTGTGGGCTGTGTCATGAGAGAGGTATGAAGAGTGTGTACACTGTGTACATAGGGGGTGTTCGAGTGTGCGTGGAGGGTGGCATATGGATGGGTGTGAGAGGTTGTGTAGAGAGTGTGTGTGGGAGATTGTGTCGAGGGTGTGTGTAGAGCGTGTGTGTGAGAGGTTGTGTAGAGGGTGTGTGTGGGAGGTTGTGTAGAGGGTGTGTGTGAGAAGTTGTGTAGAGGATGTCTTTGGGATGTTGTCTAGAGCGTGTGTGTGGGAGGTTGTGTTGAGGGTGTGTATGAGAGGTTGTGTAGAGGTTGTGTAGAGGGTGTGTGTGGGAGGTTGTGTAGAGGGTATGTGGGAGGTTGTGTAGAGGGTGTATGTGGGAGGTTGTGTAGAGGGTGTGTGTGAGGTTGTGTAGAGGGAGTGTGTGGGAGGTTGTGTGAGAGGTTGTGTAGAGGGAGTGTGTGGGAGGTTGTGTTGAGGGTGTGTGTGGGAGGTTGTGTAGAGGGTATGTGGGAGGGTGTGTAGAGGGTATGTGTGGGAGGTTGTGTAGAGGGAGTGTGTAGGAGGTTGTGTAGAGGGGTGTGTGTGTGGTGTGCATGCACCGCGTACTGTGCGGGATGCGCGTGGGGCGTGTAGTGGGTGGTGTGTGGAGACTGTGGTTGGGAGGGAGGGTGGGTGGGTTGACTCTCCCCGCCCTCCCCTCTCCTGCAGCCCGACTGTGTGAGGGTGGATGCCCACTGAACTGTTGTTAATCTGGACACACGGTGAGTAGGAAATTAGCATCTGGTCGGGGCAGGCCGGATACGTGAACTAACGGCTGGATCATGGCGACGGGTCGGCCACATCCAGAGGTGATAGGCGGGTGGGTGTGTGGGAGGTACTGAGGCGTGACGTGGGTGGGGGTGGTGGGAGTGTGTCGGAGGTACTGAGCCGTGACGTGAGTGGTGGTGGGGTGGGGGGGGGGAGTCTATGTATCTGTGAGTGGGGGTGGGGGGGGGGGACATTAATCACACCCAGCACTGCATGTAGTATGTAGCCACACAAGGATGTTAGCACTCACTGGAACTATTCATATTTGAAGTGTACGCATGCTAACTTTATTTTGGCATGGTTGTCAAAACTCTGAGTGCGTACATTTCAGCAGGGACAGGCCCTATTAAAATTGTAATTGACTTATTTGGTCCATCTATGTAGCAATATATACTCAATCAATGCATTGATATCTAAGTTGGATATCTAGGATAACATCTAGAAATCATGTTTTTGTTTTGACACTTTGATCCCTTTATGAGACTATGCTACTTTATTTTGAAGCAAGTAAACCTCCATAGTTCAAGAAGTAATCCGGTGTGTATAGGACGTTGTGTAGAGGGTGTGTATGGGAGGTTGTGTAGAGGGTGTGTGTAGAGGTGTGTGTGGCTGATAGATCTGCAGTTGGGGAGTACTGCTACACTGAATCCTTATAAGGGACATGCGAACAACTGTTTCCGAATTGGAAGCTGGGAAGTTGTTTTAATTATTATGTTAAAGGTAGGAAATGTGACCTTATCAATACTGCGTAATACTGCAGTCACTGGAAAGAAGCATGAAAGGCTCCTCAAGTATACTTGACCAAGCTTACGTTGTTTTACTTTTAATAAAGTAGTTTAAGTATTCAGGAAACATTTTCATTAATACAAATGTGACTTCTATTGTGGGGGCGGTTGTGAACAGAATTTGCTATTTGAAATTGCATAATTCGATAGGTTTGGGTTTCTGCATTAGTTTGAGACAAAGACACTAGGATCATCATTGTGATCTACCTGATATTACATTAAAATAGCTTATTATAAATGAAAGGGAGCTTGCCGTGTAATTTTCGAATAATGATGCTACAATTTGGGGGGGGGTGGGGGAGTAACCAGACGGGATGGCCGAATGAGTTAGAGCGTGGGTTCAAACCCTGGTCGAGTCAAACCAATGACTTTAAAATTGATATGTGTCGCTTACTAGCCAGGCGCTCAGCATTATTAGGACCAGACAAGGGCTGGTGTGCTCAGTGTCAGGATAATGTGACTGAGTGGGATATCAGGTCATGGTTTCCCAGTGCGACAGCACTATAAAGTCACCATGAGTGCGCACTGTCACAAGTTGGTACCCGTCCTGATATGACCTTAGGTGTTGCTAGGACGCAAAACAACAACAAACAAACCATTTTTGGGATATAGGTCATGATTTTATTAAATTTGCCAGATTTTTTACCTTGAGTCCAATTGAAATGTACATATTTCTGATGCACTGATTGAATGGTGTAATAATATTGTTAAATATAACACCGAATGTTGCTATGCCCAGTGGCCTTGGTGTACTATTATATAATGATGATTATTCCATGTGAGCTTGAATATGGTGTTACATCTTAGAATAAAGAAGATTTCAGGCGCAAAACAACATAAACGCCAATCCAAAAATGTAGTTCAAATAAAAGATTTGTATCTGAAATAATTTTAGTTCTCACTAATTCCCCTTTTCATATGATCACATAGTTATGAGTACGAATATAAAAGAACAACTTTTTGAACGTTTGATTCCAATGTTAAGGGCGCATTCCATATATGCATAATGCGTAATGTGAATGCGAATGTGACAAAAAATCGAAACGCCTTGAAACCTATGAGCTACATTCCATACACGCGTAATGCGTAATGCGAATGCGAATGCGTCAGAAATTCATTATCCCGATCGGTCCCTGTAGCGATCGGTACGTAATGCGTTATGCGTCAAGCTGGATGTGAATAGAAACCTGAGTCTGATGTCTCCATTAGTTTAACACCAGGAGAGGCGACTGAGCATTACGGAACAGCCTCACAGAGGGGTGCTAATTGGAAACACATGGTGAGCTGGGCACCAGGGAGACATAGGGTTAGGGGAAAGCTAAAAATGCTACCATATGCACAGAAATATGAATACTTATCTATAATTTGGTTATAATAAAGGTAGGAACCCCCATGTGACATACAAAAAGTTACATAGATATACATGCAATATTTGGTCACATACAGAGCAGTATGGAGAATAATTGTTTATTTTTATTTTTTAAATATAGCCAGTCGTGCGCCACATAACGCATTACGCATTACGCGTATATGGAATACTGGCATTCGCATAACGCATAACGCGAAACGCATAGCGCATTACGCATTACGCGTATATGGAATGCGCCCTTTAGTCTCCATTTTTGGATTGGCGTTTACGTGCTTTTGCACCTGAACTCTTTTGTTATAATAATATTCCTCCATATTCCTGAATGTTCGACCAGATTGGATAGCCGTATCGGTAAGAGCACTAGCTGACTTCCTGTTTGGAAGGTCAAGGGTAGCGAATCTTTACCAGCTGTAAACTGTTGATGTTGACTGTAGGATGTGTGTAGACTGTCGATTGTTGTCCTCCACACAGCTCAGCTTCAGCTTCAGCTCCAGAACTCTCTTCTAGTGCAATAGTATCAGTAGAGAAAGGAAGGCACAACCAACAGTGAAGGACATGATAGAGTAGCTTTTATTGTTGCCTACTCCAGTCAACCCCAACACAAACCAACTCTGGCAACCTCCACTCACCACCGCCACCAGAGAGAGTGTGTCAGCTTACTTCGGCTTGGGGGTGGTTTGTAACCTTATGATGGTTACCTGTTGCAGAACTGCAACATTTATAGAGAGGCTCTGATAAATCGGCCCAATCTTTGGTTGAGCACTTGTATCCAGTCGACAGGAGCAAGGGTTTTGAGGAAGGGTGGATAAAGATATGTGCAGTGGTGGTTCCAGCAATGAGAACAAAGTGAGAGAAAACATAATGGTACAGGGCCCCACCCGAGCACACAACTCCCCTGGTCAGGGTGAGGAGTATGCCTGGGAGAAAAAAAAAGGGTAGAATCTAGGAAAGAGAAATGAGGAGAGTTGAGTCAAAGGACTGTGTCTATTTGCTCTATGGTGACCAGCCAGCAAGCCAAAGACACAGCCAGTGTAAGAGTAGAAAGTGAAATGCTGGCGGGCTCCCGCTCCTGGAACTCTTTTCAGACATATTAAAGAGGAGCAAGGCCAGCGGAGAGGAGATAGAGAGAGGTGTAGACAAAGTGCAGTCCGGATAACAAGTGTCTGACACCTTAAGGAAAGCACCCCCTCTTATACTCAGAGGGGCTGGCAGGGGATGGGTGGGAGGGTGGGGGGTGACGCAATCAGAACCCACAATTACCATGTTATATCATCATTAATACATCTAAGTTATAACATATACTCATACAATAACACGCCTGCAATGTATTTCTGTACATTTACAATCATGAATTGACAGTATTCTTCATATATTAAGTATACCTGCAGACATTTCCTATTTCAGATAAAGCATTCCTAAATAACCCTCCTACTACTAGATGTTCCCACTAAGACCACCTTTAGGGCCTGTTCCACTCTAGGTAATTTGCACCTGCAGCCGCCATCCTGCCTCACCTCAACAGAGCCCCAGCTCTTACACAAACATACCCAAGCTAACCACCACCACCTGGCTTTACTGAATGCACAAGTCCTCTCTGATGTCTATATATAGAACAGTGTCACATCTTTATTTCCCTTCAAGATAACTTCACAGTGGTTTACAACCAATTATCCAGCTCAGCGTGTGGCCAAATAACACCCAGTCTGTTTCACCCATGTGTTACCTACACACATTCCCTTCTAGCCTGACTGCTGGGTGCTCCGTTCATATATTAGTTATATGTCCACCATTAGTTCTGATTAATATTAGAATTTGCATATTGCTGCTAATAGTTACTGACATTGCTAACTACTAATTTACACAGTGCTAACCAGATCAAACCAATGTCTTACACAATTTACACTTGTCACTCCCTAGTCTGGCACTCGGCATCAATAGGGTATGAGAAGGCCAGGTTCATGGCTAGTCTGACTGAGTGGGATATCACTGTTATCCGCTCATGGTGAAAGTGACCTGGTCTCCCTGTACACTAGCAATATAAAGTTACCATGGAGACTGGAACTCCCAGTCCTCGCCTCTTTCCTCCGTGGAAAGAGGCGATGACTCCCCATCACGCTCCCCCTACTCCCCCCCCCCCACAGGCCACAATACCTCAACTCACTCCACGTTCCTCCCCCCCCCCCCACACACACACACTCTCTGTAAAGATGGCTGGCTCCCGGCCGGCCGCGGCTTAATACATACATAACACTCTCCACACTACCTCCACATAACATAAAGTTAACTCGACAGTTACTTGTGACAGTCACAACACAAGTTAGTCACTTGTGCACTGACTGTCACAAGTAACTGTCACTAATTTGGCTTTATTTATAACTATGACGTAAACGCGCAAACAAACTGAGGGCCCTGAGGGCCATCCTCCATGTGTCGATGGCCCTCGGGGCATACTTCCTATATATGCTATATAAAGTTACCTGATTAATGTCGTGTAGCATAAATTTTCAGATAACAATTACCTAGATTAGATCCTGCAAATTAGCTACTGGAGGACTCATTAAACATTTAATAATATTACACAGTTTGGTCTTCCGGTCCTATGATGGTAAACTCAAAAACCGGGTGGATTAAATATATGCAAGGCCCATGGACTGCGTTTACTGTGTGCATCAACATTAATAAGTTTGGATTAACCGATCATTTGGTTTAACCGAGCTTGGTTTAAATGGGTTTAAAAGGAAGAGAATAAAGTGTCAAAGAAGAGAGAGAGTCAACCCTCTGGTTTATTATTTATATGGTACATGGATTCAGTGTAGAGTATCACCCCACCCTATTCCCCCAATGGGAAACAGCATTCCTGGTCCCCATGGTTACCAGTGGTCTGCCCACCACCACAAAGCTGTGTGGCACCCCTGGCCACCACCTGCCTTGAGCCTGAGTGTGGTGATCCTGATTAGCAGAGGGGGGAGCGGGTAGGCTCTGAGTGCCCCTTATGGGGCTGTCACACTACGACGTAACGACGTCAACGTAGGGAGAACGTGAAGAACGTTGAACTTCTCGGCGTAGTATGCAAATTTGGGCACAAGTTGAACGTGGATGCAGCGTAGTGGACGAGAACGTAACGTTGGTAAAGCGTAGTGATACCGTCAGTCACGACAGAGGACAACGTCACTACGCTCACGGAACGTTATGAACGTTATTCCATCGCCAGAAGAACGTTACATGACGTTAGCTATGTAATGAGACGTTGAACGTACGTTGAATGCACGTTCTCCTGATGTTCTCCTGACGTTCTCCTGACGTTGTCCTGACGTTTTCCTGACGTTCTCCTGATGTTCCCATTAAGCCTCGGAGGCTTTTGCAGTTGGTTTAATGTGGGTCAACGTAGTGGAACGTAGTTGAACGTAGTGAGCAGCGTTGAAATAACGTCCGTTTAACGTCATTGACGTTCACTGAACGTGAACAGAACGTACGGCGAACGTAAACCCTTACGTTCGACCTACGTCCAAAGTTTTGAACATGTCCAAAACCTTGACGTAACTCGACGTAACACGACGTAATGTGACGTAGCTCGACGTCATTCTAACGTCATTTTGACGTCATCATGACGTAACCCAACGTCATGACGAAAAATGATCACGTTAGGCTCACGTTGGCTCGTCACGTCGTAGTGTGACAGGGGTATAACACACAACCCGACCAGCACCACTATGTCTATTTATATCTCAATCAGGCACCACCAGCACCTACATATACACATACATGCCCCTGGTCACGTATACCATATCAATAATAGAACATTTGCATTCCCCCACCGATGCATTAAATCGGAATATTTTACAATTGGTTTGATTTGACCGGGAATCGAACTCTCGAAATCCCGCATGAGATGCCTGTGTTCCACCGATTCGGCCACCGCGTGAGCCTGGCAATAAGGCAATGAGGATTAATCATCGACGATGAATTAACCAGGGCTGAATAGAGTATGCTGTTATAATATGAAACAAAACAGCCATTGAAAACAAGAACAACAAGAACAACAACACAACAACGCAAGCCGTCAGGTCTAAATCATCTGTAATGGTGTCTCGAGGGAATTTGGGATGGGGGATGTTGCATGGTTTCACCTTGGTGTGTGGTGTGTGGTGTGTGGTGTGTGGTGTGTGGTGTGTGGTGTGTGGTGTGTGGTGTGTGGTGTGTGGTGTGTGGTGTGTGGTATGTGGTGTGTGGTGTGTGGTGTGGGTGTGTGGTGTGTGGTGTGTGGTGTGTGGTGTGTGGTGTGTGGTGTGTGGTGTGTGGTGTGTGTGGTGTGTGATGTGTGGTGTGTGGTGTGTTGGTGTGTGGTGTGTGGTGTGTGTGTGTTGGTGTGTGGTGTGTGGTGTGTGGTGTGTGGTGTGTGGGTGTGGTGTGTGGTGTGTGGTGTGTGGTGGTGATGGTGTGTGGGTGTTGGTGTGTGGTGTGTGGTGTGTGGTGTGTGGTGTGTGGTGTGTGGTGTGTGGGTGTGTGGTGTGGTGTGTGGTGTGTGGTGTGTGGTGTGTGGTGTGGTGTGGTGGTGTGTGGTGTGTGGTGTGTGGTGTGTGGTGTGTGGTGTGTGGTGTGTGGTGTGTGCTGTGTGCTGTGTGCTGTGGGGGGCGGAAGCGAGGGATACGGGAGGGAGCTCTATGTGTGTGGGGGGGGGGGGGGCTGCGCGTGCCATGGGCATGCGCATTATGGACATAACCTGGTGGTAGAATTACCGAGATAATGTGTTGTATCACTAATTGATGTGCCATGACCAGTTCAATAATCACTTCCCACTCACCCCGACCCCCCACTGCCCCCATCCCCACTGCCAGCCACCCTAACTGCCACCCTCCCACGACTGCCAACCACCCCCACTGCCACGCACCCTCACTGCCACCCTCCCACCACTGCCACCCCCACTGCCACCCACCCTCACTGCCACCCTCGCACTACTGCCACCCACCCCCACTGCCACCCTCCCTCACTGCAACCCACCCCACTGACATACTAGTTCAACTCCTCCACGCTTCCCCCCACACCACCCCCCCCCCCCCACACCCCCACGCTACCTCCACTCTCTCCACGCTCCCTCCCATCCCCCACCCCCCCACTACACCCAAGTCCCCACTCCCACCCCCCACACACCCAAACTACCTCCACTCCCTCCGTGCTCCCTCCCACCCCCACCCCCCCCACTCCCCCCACCCTCCATCCCCCACAGCCCCCACACTACCTCCAGTCCCTCCATGCTCCCTCCCATCCCCCCACACCACCAACTACCACCCCCCCCCCCCCCCCCACCCCCCACACTACCTCCACTCCCTCCGTGCTCCCTCCTCCCCCCACACCCCCACTCACCACGTGCTCCCCCATCCTCCCGCCCCCACACACCTCCACTCCCTCCATGCTCCCTCCCATCCCCCACACTCCACACCCTCTCCCGTGCTCCCTCCATCCCCCCACATCCCACACTACCCATCCCGTGCTCCCCCATCCCCCCACACCCCCCACACTACCTCCACTCCTCCCAGCCCACACCCCGTGCTCCCTCCCATGCCACACCCCCACATTACCTCCACTCCCTCTGTGCTCCCTCCCATCCCCCACACCCCCCACATACCACTATCCCTCCGTACTCCCTCCCCCCCCACACCCCACACTACCTCCACTCCCCTGTGCTCCCTCCCATCCCCCCCACACCCCAACACTACCTCCAAACACCCCCCGTGTTCCCTGCCATCCCCCCACATCCCGACACTACCTCCACTCCCTCTGTGCTCCCTCCAACCCCCCCCCCCCCCCACCTCCACACTACCTCCACTCCTCCGTCTCCCCTGCCATCCCCCCACACCCCTACACTACCTCCACTCTCTCCACGCTCCCTCCCATCCCTCCACACACCCACACTACCTCCACTCCCTCCGTGCTCCCTGCCATCCCCCCACATTATCTACTCATATTATATCCATTATGCTGGATGCGTAACATTTTTTAGTTGCATAAATCAAATTTAAGGACCAAAGGCTAATTGAAAACATGTTCTTTTCAACATCAATAATGGATATTCAGTGCCACAAATTTACTTGCATACAAACGACGCAACAAGTATATGTAAATTAAGGTGCACACAATGTGTTGCATACATTTTTGAAAGGACAACATATAGTAATTAAATTGTGTTTTCACCACCAATACAACTGCATCATTTAACCAGTATTCTGGCAATGTGAATTCAAATTCACAGAGTAAGTTATGTTCCATGTTGAGAGGAGACCACCTAATTCCAACTAGATTCCAACGCAAAACAACCTTTTTTTTTACCACCTATGCAATCACATCATATATCCGTTTTCATGGCTATGCAAACTAGAATTAGTAAACATAGTTGTATACAAATATGATATTGAAAGACAAAGACCTAATTAAAAACATATCAAGTTAAATAAATAATTAAAAAGTCATGTAATTTTAAGCACCAGTAACATCGCAATGTACATCGTATCCGTTATTATGGTTGGTTGGTTATTGGAGTGTTACGACCTGGCAACATATAAGGTCATAACAGGACGGGTACCGACTTGTGACAGTGCCATCCGGTCTGGCTCTTCGCTTGACTTTGTGCACATCTGGTGAACCCTAGGCCGCTCGAGCGCTGACAATCTTAGTAGGCGATACTTTGACAAGAATGACACAGGATAACTGGTAACTGTAAATAAGCATACAACACATTATTTATACCAGACGGGATGGCCGAATGAGTTAGAGCGTCCATCTCCCGTGCTGGTAGATCGTGGGGTCGTGGGTTCGAACCCTGGTCGAGTCAAACCAATGACTTAACAATTTATACTTGTCGCTTCCTAGCCAGGTGCTCGGCATTATTAGGACAGGGCAAGGACTGGTGTGCTCAGTGTCAGGATAATGTGACTGAGTCGGATACCAGGTCATGGTGCTGGTGGTCTGGTTTCCCAGTGGGACAGCACTATAAAGTCGCTATGAGTGCGCACTGTCACAAGTCGGTGCCCGTCCTGATATGAACTTAGATGTTGCTAGGACGTAAAACAACAACAAACAAACACATTATTTAAGGTATACTGTATTACGCCAGTATAAATATATGGAAGGGAATTATTATATTGTTATACTCAATAAGACCCGACACTGTACCGGTGGTGCCACCTTCGGCGCACCTCGCCTCCACCAGATGTTGACAAATGTCAGTCTCACGGGAGGATTTTAAGGTACTATGCACCATCAGCTCCGCAATAAACCCATATATATATATATATGGATTATTGTCGGAAGTTTAATAATGTACGTGAATATGCCAATATCAGAGCGGGTTCACCTCGCCACAGATGTGGCGATTCAAAATCCTCGAGTTTGAAATGACAGGAGTGATAATTAAGAACAGCTTCATGCTAATTAGGCCGACGTCCAATTACCCACGTGACAATACGTGGCGTTCTTTGGCAATAGTCCAATTAAACGGGCAGTTAGGGAGAAGTCATTACACAACTGTTCAACATCTGGGCTCCCAGTAGAATGTGTTCACAATATACGGTTCTTCTCTGTTCTATACTTTAACATGGAATAAACTGACATTGGTTATTGCATTGTCATATTTGTGCATTTGAATTGACATCGTAAGAACAATTGCTATATGATGACTCTTGGCTATTGATATTGAAAAGAACATATATTTGAATTTGTTGTGGTTTTTTTTCTCAACAATATGACGAAGTTTGGTTATTTGAATTTACAGAACCGTAAGTGCGGATCTATGATGCGATGGGATTGGTGATGAAAATGACACAACTTTTGAATTAGTTATTTGCCTCAATGTGTTTTGAATTTGCCTTTTGCCTTTCAATATTGTATGCATATACATGTGTTAATTTGAAATAACATTCCATGATAACTGATATAGTTTGGGATTGTATTAATGCTTCAAATGTCATATCTTTTTAATTACTTATTTGCTTTACCATCTTTTGAATTAGTTGTTTCCATTTTATTATTCCATCAGACTGTCTTTATTAATATGAATTTACAATACCATAATAAAGGGACCAGACGGGATGGCTGAATGAGTTGAGCGTCCGTCTCCCATTTTTGTAGATCGTGGGATTCAAGCGCACGACTTTGAGCCCGAGTCAAACCAATGACTTACAAAAATTGATACTTATCACTTCCTAGCCAGGCGCTCGGCATTATTAGGATAGGACAATGACTGGTTGGTTCAGTGTCATGATAATGTGACTGAGTTGAACATCAGGTCATGGTGCTGGTTGCCTGGTCTTCCAGTGGGACATAACTATAAAGTCACGATGAGTGCACACTGTCACAAGTTGGTACCTGTCCTGATATGACCTTAAATATTGCCAGGACGTAAAGCTCCAAAAACCTGTCAACCATCTTTACCATATAAGAACCGACACCAATACTTAGGCCTATATCGACGCATGCGCACAATGCAAGCAAGTGGCCGTGTGAAACCTCTGGTGTAAGGGTAAAACACAGCCCCCCCCGACCCCCCGAATCCCCTCCTACGCCACCATCCCAGTGGAATTTTAGCAGAATTAACCTGTTGGGGATACGTCGGGGAGGGGAACTATATATTGGAATAAAACTGCCCAAGGGGCAGCGATAATATGTCAGTAATAATAATATGAATAAACAATGTTTAGGACGGCCCCCCACCCACATTGGTGATTAATTATGTATATTTTCCACAGAATATATACAAGCTGGTCCCAGTACCTTTACCCATGGTTCAGCCCTGAACCAGTTTCAGCAGTACTTGTACCCGGTTGGTGCTTTATTCAAACATGGGAGAAGGTGCTGGGACCAGTTTCTATTAATTCTGCAGAAACAGCTGTTTCCGGTTCCTGTATTATGGTGAATTTATTTTCCCGTTCTATGCCTATGGGTATTGTTTATATATACACATGCTAGTCATTAGCTGCCCCACTGCATGGGTCGGTTTTCTACTGCGCCCTCCAGAATGAAATAACTCGGGTTCAGCGCACTCACATAAATACTCCGCAGGACAACATTATATGGTTTTCTGTTCATATAACCAAATATTGTGTGTGTGTGTGGGGGGGGGGGGTGATGAAAATGGGAAACATTGTGCCTAGAGCGGGAATCGAACCCACATCTCTTGCATTCTGGGGCAGTGTGCTAACCATTACGCCACCTAGGCTCCCTGATGTCACCACCCTGCGCACGTCTACCTGTCTATGCGGCTCAATGCCTGAGAGGTCAGTGCAGACTACTATACACGTCCCCCTGTAATTACAAGTCTTTTGAATGGGCATTTAATGCTTGCAATTACATACATACAGGCAATGCACTTATAATTACTGATAAAGGGCAGGTTCAACAACCATACAGCGCATACCGTGTACAGGATCATGGTCATGGCAACCACTGTCATTGGGGTTTTGAAAATGGGAAATATTGCAACTAGAGCGGGAATCGAACTGACATCTCCTGCATTCTGGGTCAGTGTGATAACCATTACACCACCTAGGATCCCTGATGTCACCACCCTGCCCACGCCTACCGGTCTATGCGGCTCAATGCCTGAGAGGTCAGTGCAGACTACTACACAAATGTGTCCCTGCAACGTCTTCGGGTTGTAAAGGGGAAGATTGATCCTAAATGTAAAGCGATGTGTAGAATAATATAAATAAATTACAAACAAAACATGCCACTCAATTTACAACCAAAACGCATTGCTTATGTGTCATGCATTGCATGTCGGGAATTCATTGCATGTTATACCAACAATCTGCCGTCCAACCAGATGGGATGGCAGAATGAGTTAGAGCGTCCGTCTCCCTTGTTGGTAGATCATGGGATCATGGATTCGAATCCTGTTCGAGTCAAACCTTAAAAATTGATACTTGTCGCTTCCTAGCCAGGCGCTCGGCATTATTAAGATAGGGCAAGGAGCAGTGGAATGAGGAAGACCAATTGTCTGTGATTGAAATTTCCCCTGCTTAAACAACTAATGTACCCCCCAAAAAAACCACTGATGTGGTACTATACTAGAAAAAGATTGCTCCCACCCCTGTCCTGCAAGTTTGATCCTAGTATAATATTGTAAGGGTAAGGAGGGGAAAAGAAATATTCCGGTGGTGATATTATTCCTTTACACCGGGTTCCCGGCGTGGTGGCCGAATCGGTAGAGCGCAGGACTACCATGCGGGAGATGGAGAGTTCGATTCCCGTTCGAGTCAAACCAAAGCCGCACAAAATCGATACTTGTCGCTACCTAGCTTGGTGCTCAGCATTAATAGGTTAGCTCATTGTCAGAATAATCTGACTGAGTGGGATATCGGGTCATGGTGCTGGTGGCCTGATGTTCCAGTGGGACAGCACTATACAGTCGCCATGAGTGCACACTGTCGCAAGTCAGTACCCGTCCTGATATGACCGTTTATGTTGCTAGGAAGTAAAGCAACAATAACCCGAACTGTAAAGCATAGTCTAAAATCATATTAATAAATTAGAACCAAAATACGCTACTTAGATTACAACCCAAACAGTTGTGTCTCATCCACTTCCCCCACCCTGCCAGTTTTATCCCAGTATAATATTGTGAGGGGAGAGGGGGGAAATAAATATTCCGGTGCCAATTTTACTCCTTCACGCCAGGAGCTGGCAATACATTGGTGCCACCTCCACCCCTCACACCCCTCACCACCACCACCCCCCCACTCCACCCCCCCTCACCCCCCACCCAACCAGTTTTATCCCAGTATAATATTGTAAGAGGAGGGAGGGGAATAAATATTCGGGTGGCAATATTACTCCTTTAGGCCAGAAGCTGGCAACACATTTGTGCCACCACCACTACCACCCCTCACCCCTCACCCATCACCACCCCCACATCCACAACCCCCACCACGGTCTGACTCAGCTTTGATCGGTGATTAAGTGCATCGCTATGAAGATTCGCCGGGCGCAGTGGAAGGAGTCTGCATACATTCATTCCTCAGCATCCATTTGTCTTATCAGAAGCCAAGCTTAATTTAACGCCCTGCACCTTATTCCGTGCGTTAAACCGTCAGATTGAAGACTGAAGCCGCTTTAAATGTGTGTGATTGTTTAATGTCTGAATCTAGGTGTTGCGCAGGGTACAACATTGAGTGATTGATTTTGGTGGTTTTTTTTCGTCCTAGCAACATTTGACATCTTGGAATTATAGGCATCGATTTATAACCATTCATTGTGTTTTTATAGTGCTGTGCTATTGGGATACCACGCTTCCAGTGCTAGGCTGTAATATGTAATTAAAGTTCCACTATCACACCACTGAGTCAAGCAGTCCTCGGTCGTTTGCTCTGGTGTGTTGTGCCCTAGCAACATCTAAGGTTCTATCAACACGGGTACCAACTTCGAAGAGTCTACATTTATGGTGAATTTATAGTGTTGCCCATGTGACACCGAACCGACTCGCATTATCCCAAACCAATCACTGCCCTCTCCTATTAATCCAGAGTAGTTTAAATGGCAACCATGTACACATACTTTTCACATGCACACTGAACCATTGGACGTCATAAACTTCCCCGTCCTGATATGACCTTAGTTGTTGCCAGGACGTAAAACTCTAATAACCAACCAACTAACCATAGACTTCCAGCACAAACATGTTATATTAAATTGACTTATTTCGAACACAAAATCTTCAATAGGTGCAAATATGTATTTAAGTTGGATAATTATGTAGATTAAATCTGGGTAAGAGATTTGGATAGGAAAATGTGATGACTTCATTGGATTATTCAGTTTTAAGCAAAATTGTAGAGGAAGTAACACATGCAGCACGTGAGAGTATGTTGTCTGGGTCATCGTCATTATCATCAATCCCTTAAGTGCCTGTCACACCTTACCGGATTGAGCAAAGGACATAAACCGGACAAAGAATTGTCTAGTCTGGTGGTGTTCGGCATCAAAATGTATCGAAATGTGTCGAAATGTGTCAATGGACGCTGGACGAACGGACATGAAATGGACATGAATGGATAGCCACCAGACAATAACCGGACGATAACCGGATGATAACCGGATGATAACCAGACGATAACCGGATAATAACCGGACGACAAACGGATGGATCAAACATAAACCGTACACGTACCGGACTGTGACAGATGCACTGGAAACATGTACTGACCAAATTCTCGCAACACCATTAAGGAACTCTGCAGGAAGCAAACCGGAGACGTAACGGATGGGTAATGGACATGAACCAGACAAAATGGACTACGCAGACTTAAAATGGACACCAACCATACACATCCATTCGGTTGTGTCTGGTACAAGTTTTGTGCATGTTCAAGACTTCCCACCGTACACACCGGACACCACCGGACAGATAACGGACACGCTGGATGCCAACCATATATAAACCATACATTGCGATATTTCACCAGACAGTGTCCGGTTTCTGTCCATTTCCCCAATCCGGTGATGTCTGACAGAGCCTTTAACCACGACGTTGGTTGGGACACCACAGATGACTTTGCAATCATTTTTCTTCTTCCATTTTCCCCTGTTCTTCACTGCCCTCTGAGACTTGCAAACTCCAGACCTGTCGATTGTCTGTTGTTGTCGTCTTACCACTACTTCGTCCTCCCTTCACTCTGCCTTGCCAGTGCCTTCAAATAGGAGTCTTAATTGTAAGAGGAGAAGTTTCAGGCATGGTGCCTTTGGTACTTCAGCGCATGCAACACTGTGGAGCATAGTCTATCGTGTGGAAGAAGTAGGTCTACAGGTTGCAGGTCAGCATGTAGACGACACTGATCGCATGAATTGGCTCATTTTGAAAGCACTGCATGCAAGAGCGTTTTGTTCAAACCTGATGAACGGGAAATATAGGCAGACTCCCAGTTTGCAGTTGGAAATATAGCTGTATAGCCACACTACCAGTTGGCAGTTTGAAAGCAAATACCAGTCTGCACACCTTTATGATTGTCAGATGTTTGGGTGGTCCAATGGATTTTGGGACGGACTTCCTCATTGGTAACATGGTATTTGCATGAGATGTGTAGTATCTTGCAGTAGCAATTCACTTCCATGGTTTGCATTATTCTTTGGAGTTCTGCAAAGACAGTAAGAGGGTCCATGTATAGAAACACAAGAGTGCTCTGCCACGTTGAGCACCCCATGCAACTACAAAACCCTTCCCCTTCATTTCACCTGTTATGCAATCAGCCTAAATCAATTTAACCAAGTCTGGAAATAGGAAGGAAAACCAGTCACACAGATGAACAGTGAATACGTTGTGCGTTATTGGCAGCAACTCCTGTACATCCCCCTTACATGTGACCTAGCACCTTCACTCCTCATATACGGCCCACACTATGTCTCATTATCACTTTAGCCTGTATACTTAAAGCAGTGCCTACAGCCCATGGGACAGGAGTCCTATGGCTGTGTATACACTCAACTTGAATAGGTGAATTTAGATAGCATCAGACAGAGTGTCTGGGGTTCCTGCTCAAAAGTAGGTGTGTCTCACTCAAGAGATAATAGTAGAGTGATCTCCCTCCAGCTTACCTGGAGCAGATTTCTGAATAATTACTTATTTGAGACTAGTGTGTGTTCAGGATAGGCCAAGGGAGTCAGCTGACTGGACATTCCCCAGCCAGCTAATCAGACACTCCACACAGTCTGGGTGTGTGGCCACCCCCAATAGGGGCTGTCACTCAAACCAGCTGCAGGTGGTGCACTCTATAGATATGCAGAGTAGGCAGGTGGGTCGGTCCAGTGGTCATGGGTGAACAGGATGTTGCATACAGTTACAGATATGTATATAGATATATATATTAAAATTGTCCTTTTACTCCAATTGTATTCTTTATGAACACATAGAGAAACATTTCAATAATCATGTAGTGTCTCTTTTTATAGGAAATCTCTTCATTAACTCCAAGCATCATATATAACATATATTTCAGTTCACTCAGTATCATGTACAATGGGAGTGGGATTCTATTGCTTTTAGTTTACATAACCTGGTTCCCACTCCGCCATCCAAGAATAATAATGCTCTCTGCCAATATATAATTCTTAACCGAAAATCCGTATATTTTTACACATGGTTCAGAAGCATACAGGAAGATGGACGGGTCAAGGGGGTGCATCAGTCAAATCTTGGATCTCAGAAAAGTACTCTTGTCAAACCAAACTGGTTTCAGCATCGCGGATGCTGCTGTTCTGTGCAATCCGAGAGAGTATCTGAGGCTTGTAACCCTCATCCACCCGCCAGCCCTGGAGTGAACCCAGGCACAACCATCCTGGCCATGCTGAAATCGTGAACCTTTGCCCCCCTGTAAGGCTAACGATCTATGCCTCGCAAATGCCTGGCTTTCTTCCCAAGCGCGTTCCACTGACCTCATTCCACAGCGCTCGACCACGTGACTGGAGTAAGTCCCGGATGTAGTATTTATTGCGCTTCCAAGCCCCTATAATGTCCGCGCATGATTTTACTCCCCTTTTTTTGGTGGCACGCGTATGATGTTTTACAATGTGTGATTTTATTTGGCAGGTGGGTGGGGTGTGATTTTGTATTAGTACGCACCCTGACCTCTGGTGAGGAAATTGGGAACCACGCCGGAAGTGGGGGAGGGACCCATGATACGGGTACTTCCGTCGTTATTAGCAACCCTTCCCAGCATACATTGCGCACAGGGCTATCAGGATCACGACCCTGTCGGAGTCGGTTGGGTGCGGTGGTATGGGGGAGGGGTGAAATTCGGGGGTGAGTGAGAGGGTGGGTGCGGGTGAGTGCTGGGCTGGGTGTGAGTGTAGATTAGGTGGACTGAGGCTGAGTGTAAGGTGTGGATTGTGTGTAGCTGTGGGTTGTGTGGGTGTGCGTGTGCGTGTGCATGTGGGTGTGGGTGTGGGTGTGGAGGAATGCTCCGTGTATATGAACACATAGCGACAGGCCAGATGAACCATGGGGGGTGGGGGTGGTCGTGTGGAGGGGGTGTGGGTGAGGGGAAGGGGTGGCGTGTGTGTGTGTTCGCCAGTGTGTGTGACTGGCAGAGATGTGCTTGCGATCGACGTTTGTCAATCAGCCCACTTCCTGCAGTCCTAGCAAGATGGGAATGGCAGTGAAGGCATGAGGGTGGTGCTTGTGGTAGTGAGGTACTGGTGATGGGTCGGCGGTAGTTGTGAGGTGGTGTGGTGGTGGGAAAATGGTACTGAGATGTCATTGGGGTGTGGTGACTGACTGACTTCTGGGGGGTTTGTAACCTTACAACGGTTACTGGTTGCAGAACTGCAGCAATATAGAGAGGCACCGATAAATCGGTCCAACCTTTGATGGAAGATTAATCTTCTGGTGGGTCAGTTGTAGAAGCTGGGGATGTCTTTACAACAATTAAAATGATAAATTGTTAGAGCGGCCCTGAATCACTCTGGTCCAGCGGTAGCACAGCACTTGTATCCAGTCGACTGCAGCAAGGGCTTAGGTGGAAGGGTCGGGTAAAGGTGGGTCCAGTGGTTCCAGCAACAAGAACAAAGTGAGAGAAACGATAAGGTAAAGGGCCCCACCCAAGCAAACAACTCCCTTGATCAGGGGGAGAAGTAAGCCTGGGAGAGAAAAAAAGGGTAGAGTGTAGGAAAGAGAAATGAAGAGAATTGAGTAAAAGGACCGTGTCTATTTGCGCTATTGTGACCAGCCGGCGAGGCAAAGACATGGACAGAGTAAGAGTGGAAAGTGAAATGATGGCGGGCTCCCCCTCCTGGAACTCTTTTCAGACATTATCAAGGAGGAGCATGGCCAGCACAGAGGAGATAGAGAGAGATCTGGTCCGGATAACAAGTGAGGGGGTGGTGATGTGGTGTTTACGTGATAGTGTGGTGATATTGATGCTAATGGTGGTGTGGGAATGATGTGATGGTAAGGTGGTGATGAAGTGATGGAGAAGTGATAGGGAAGTGATTGTGCTGGTAGTGCTGAGGTGGTGGTAGCGAGGTGATGGTAAGGTAATGGTGAAGTGGTGGTAAGGTAATGGTGAAGTGGTGGTAAGGTAGTGGTGAGGTGATGGTGAGGTGATGGTGAGGTGATGGTGAGGTGATGGTGAGGTGATGGTGAGGTGATGGTGAGGTGATGGTGAGGTGATGGTGAGGTGATGGTGAGGTGATGGTGAGGTGATGGTGAGGTGATAGTGAGGTGATGGTCAGGTGATGGTAAGGTGGTGAGGGTTGACCTGGTGTGGGGTTGTGAGGTGGTGGTGAGGTGTTGGTGAGGTGAGGTGATGGTGAGGTAATGGTCAAGTGATGGTGAGGTGGTGGTTAGGTGATGGTGAGGTGGTGAGGGTTGAGATGGTGTCGGGTTGTGAGGTGGTGGTGAGGTGATGTTGAGGTGAGGTGAGGTGATGGTGAGGCGAGAAGTGATAGTGGGGGTACTGATGAGATGGTGGTTAGTGGGTCAGGATGGCCTGTTGAGATTGTAGTGTGGTGGATCTGATGTCATTCTGAGCTGGATATGAGGTGGTGGTCAGGGCCACGGGTGTAGCCAGAAATTGTAAGCACATATTTTTCACACCTGCTTGCCGGAAATACAAAAATTCTAAACTCAAATTTGAAGAAAAAAAGTACACATTAATCATAAAAGATTTAGTATGGGAAAAGATATGATGCACGTCATAATATTTACACTTGCTTAGAGTGCGACAGCGTAGCTATGGCCCTGGTGATATGCTGAGGTACTGAGGTAGGGGCGCCAACAGTCACTGTCAGTGTCAGTGCCAGTGTCAGTGCCACTGCCACTGTCATTGTCACTGTCGCTGTCACTGTCACTGTCAGTGCCATAGTCAGTGTCAATGTCAGTGTCAGTGTCAGTGTCAGTGTCTTTGTCACAGCCAGTGTCAGTGCCACTGGCACTGCCAATGTCAGTGTCACTGTCACTGTCAGTGTCACTGTCGCTCTCATTGTCACAGTCAGTATCAATGTAAGTATCACTGTCAGTCTCCCTGTGTCTGTCAGTGTCACTGTCAGTGTCAATGACTGGTGGCGCCCCCACGCAGGCATGTGGGCGTTGACAGTGGGCCTCTGGAAGCGGCCGTCAGAGGGCATCCTTCTGGGGGGGGGGGGGTGCCGCTAGGGGCGCCACTGTAGGCGGCCCATTATGACGTGTAATGGCGCGCCCTGTCGACACGGCTCAACCACAGATACCCGCCTTTTGCGTAATGTCAACTTTGTTGGGTTTTTTCTCTCCAGTAAATCAGCAGCTATCAAACTGTAAAAGTTAATGCTCGAATCTGTGACTGTGTAGGCAGGCTATGGTGAAATCAATACAGACAAAGAGAAAGGAAGAGTATAAAGTGTAAAGAAGAAGAGAGAGTCAAGCCCTCTGGTTTATTATTAATATGGACGCATCGGTTCATTGTAGAATATCATGCCACCCCTTTCCCCCAATGGAAAACAAGCATTCTTGGCCCTACCAATAGGTCCCTATAGATACCAGTGGTCTGCCCACCACCACCAAGCTGTATGCCCCATGACCACCACCATCTTTGACCTTTTAGTGTGGTGATCCCTATCCCAGCAGAGGGGGTAGGCCCTGAGTGCACTCACACCCAGACCTGCCATCACCACTATGTCTATTTACATCCCACTCAGGCACCACCATCCCATATATATATATATACATACATGTGCCTGGGCCGCGTTCAGGCTCCGTCTCGGAGGTGCCTCAGAGGCGCCCGTGATGTCAGGCTAGTCTGAACGAGAACAGCAGTTGGTCGCCTCGAAAATGGCCACCCCCATAGGTGGCGGCCATTTGCAATGGACAAGCTGTGCTGTAAATTGGCTGAAAGCACTGTATGCGGCGGCCATTTTCGAGGCGCTTTTCATCTCCAGTCTGAAAAGGGAGGCCTCTCGGAGACGTCGCCGAGACGCACCCTGAATGGAAATAGGCCAAAAAGCATCGCACAGACGTCGCCGAGGCGCCTCCGAGACGGACCCTGAATGCGGCCTGGGTCATGTACACCGATCAGTAATATAACATTTGCATTTCCTACTATGCCGTATATCGGAATATTTTACTACGATACATCGCGATATTAACTGGGGTCCACCCATTGATTTAATACCGCATCTCCATCCCAGGTTCAGGTGGATTGTAAGGGCGCGATATTTGTCATTTTACGCAGATGTAATTTATTCGAAGCTATTTATATGTAACCACCATATACACACATGCACAATATACATGTCACACAGACTTGTTAAAGGAATATGTACATTTTATTTGCATTAAGATGATGGTCGGTTTTTTCCCCGCGCACTCACATTCATGTAATATGATATTGAATATAATATTGTAAGCCGGATTTTTGTTCAGAACTGATTTTATTGGTACATTAGGTGATTAAGCAGGGGAATTTTCAACTGCAGACAATTGGCATTTTTTATTATACTGCTCCCTGCCCTCTCCTGGTATTGCTGAAACACAGGCTAGATAGGTGTACAGGTAGGTGTTGGAGCGAGACGTAGCTCAGGTGGTAGAGTGTACAGCTGTGAGGGTTTGGATCATCCGATTAATCCTGCTCAGTGGACACATTTGCAGTTTGGGCTATTTTCTGTTGTTCCAACCAGTGGTCCAAAAGTGGTTCATCAAAGGCTGTGGGATGTGCTGTCTGTGGGAAAGTGCATATAAATGACCCCTCGCTGCTTATCGGAAAGAGTAGCCTATGTAGCAGCAGTGGGTTTCCTCCAAAGAAATATGTCCAACAGCCAACGATACAATTAAATGTGCTCTAGAGGCATGGTTAAGTAAAACAAACTTTCGCAGGTAGGTGTGGGGAAGTTGGTTGGATCAAGGGTGGTAGATAGTATAATGATTACGATGCTAGCCCCGCAATGGTAGACAAGTATGTTAGAGTTCCACTCTAGGTTTAATTTGCAAGCCCTCCCCTCCTATAATATTAGAGAAATAATTCATGAGAAACAATACTACAATCGGAATACTTAGTTAACCATCAGCAAACTACAACCCTCGATGGTGTATCAACGAATCACTGCTCTTCATTCTGACACAGGAAGGGCATTGGTCACAATAATCCCGGCTTACTAACAACTACATGATACTTAAAGTTGCATAATCCGATGCTTTTGAGTTTCTGTCAATTGTCTGAGATAATATATTAACATGAGGGCGAGTGCCTGAGGGAGGCCGGCGGGCGGCCTTATAAGGGAAGGAGGGGGCGCGGGCGACAGCAGGTGAGTTGTGAAAGCTGCCGGCCCGGGGGAGGGCGAGTGAGGGTGAGGAGCGGGCGTCGGGTGAGGCGCGAATGCTGCGCGACAGGGGGGAGGGGGAGGAGGCGGCGCGGCGGGGTCTGGCGAGGTGTGAGCGCAGCGCGACAGCCCGGGGCGGGGGAGGGTCTCTTCCTCTCCTCGCATCAAACGTAATGCTTCGCATTACGACCAATCTATCATACTTTAGTTTGAAGTAACTTTTAATTTAAATGGCTAAGTTTTGAGATATTTGAAATATAAACATGTAAAATTAGTGTAGACAAGCACGCCCAAAACTCTGACCCCATAGGCTTTTGGAGTAGTAGGGTATATTACATTGAGTCAGAATTCCCTTATATATTATAGTACATGCTCCATAAGTGCATTCATTTCTAAGTTACATATATGTAGAATCAATTCTAAATAATTGTGTTGGTTTCGTAGATGTGATGCTTCATCAGCCTATGTAGCTTTAACCAGCATGACGACTAATAGTTTTTACTTCTGAACCCCCAATACACACAATTAATGTAGAAATCAACCATATATATCGACAACAATTTCATCTGATAACCACAAACCCATTTTGAACTTGTATAATTGGGTGAATACTTGCTGACATTACCTGTCTATAATAACACATTTCTAAGCCTAATACCGGGCGCAGTGGCCTATTCGGTAGAGCGTGGGCCTCGTGTGCGCAAGGTCTGAAGTTCAGTTCCCGGTCGAGTCAAACCAATGACTTTAAAATTGATACTTGTCGCTTCCTAGCCTGATACTTGGCATAATTAGGATAGGGCAAGGACTGGGTAGCTCAGTGTCAGGATAATGTGACTGCGTGGGATATCGGGTCATGGTGCCGTGGCCTGATTTATCAGTGGGGCAGCACTATAAAGTCACTATGACTGTGCACTGTCACAAGTCAGTACCTATCCTGAAATGACCTTAGATGCTACTAGGACGTGAAACAACAACACCCAACCAATCTAAACCTAATGCACTAAAGTAAATTGCTCACATGTAATCCCATATGATTACACTATATGATTAATCCCATATGATTACACTAAGTCTAACTCATTAAATGTATGAGAAACCGTTGTGTTAAAAATATATTATTTCTTTATTGTACTCTTCCTATTTTAAAAGTGTAAATAAATGTACAAACTGTAGTCAGAAGACCCATGGCTCGTGCAGAGAAAATATTTTGATCCGAGGAATACATATATTTACCGAAAAGAAAAGTGAATATCACAGCATTGATATAATCTTGTCCTCGGAATGAAATCCAATTGTGAAGGAAGGAAAAGAGGAAATGTGTGCGAGAGTACAAGAGACACACACGGTGAGAGTGAGGGCAAGGACTTTAATGCAGACAAAACCCCATTGAATTGAAGGACCTTTCTGTTAATAAATAATCTGGTGGTGACGAGTCAAGGTGATGGAGGGAGGTGGGTTGAGAGTAGGATCGGGGTGGGAGTGTGGTGGTGAGGGGGTTTGGGGTGGGTGTGGTAGTGTAGTGGTGTGGGTGTGGGTAGTAGTGGCGTTGAGAGATGGTGGTGGATGTGGGGGGTGGGTATGGGTGTTGAGGTGTGGCTGTAGGTGTAGGTTTTGAGGTGGTGGTGGGAGTTGCGGTGGGGGTGTGGGGTTAAGCTGGTTTGTGGGGTGTGGGGTGGTGTGGATGTGCTAGGTGGTGCGGGATGGTGGTGGTCGGGGTGTAGGATGGGTGTAGGTAGTGGTGGGGTTGGAGTTAGGGTGTGGATGGGTGTTGAGGTGGGATCGGGTTGGCAGTGTGGTGTTCTCTGTGGTGGAGTGGTTAGAGTGTCTGACTTTTTTCTAGGTGGGACTCCTAATCTGAAGGTCAGTGATTCGATTCCCTGTGCCCCCACCTCTGCCAATTTGGATTTCCACCACTGTGTATAACTTACAGCGTCATCAAAGGCCAGTTGCTCTCATGCCATGTATATGTGGTGTGGGAGGTTAAAAATCCCTTGGGTCGGTAAATGTTTAGGCTCGGGCTTTCTATCGACAAACTGTCTAATGGTGAAAACAAGCCTATTCAGGCTTATCCATGATAGGCAGTATAAATCTTCAAGAGAGAGTGTGGGGGTTGAGCTGGTGTGGGTGTATGGGGTGGCTGTGGGGGGGGGGGAGCTTGGGAATGGTGGGAATGGTGGGAATGGTGGTGGGGTTATGGGTGTGTCGATGTAAAGGTGTTGGGGGTGGGTGTGTGGAGATTGAGGTTGGGGTGTGGGGAGGTTTTGGGATATTGTGGTTGAACGAGAGATAGAGTGTAAAGGCCCTGTCACATTACGGCGTATGGCATTAGTGTATGCCGGCATATGCGGTTTTCGACCCATACACCGTCATACGCCGTCATACGCCGTCATACGCCGTCATACGCCGTCATACGCCGTCATACGCCGTCATACGCCGTCATACGCCGTCATACGCCGTCATACGCACGAGGTCCCAGCTGCATCGGGAGCGTATTGCCAGCCTATGCCTAACCTATGCCTAACCTATGCCTAACCTATGCCTAACCTATGCCTAACCTACCCCTAGCCTATGGCGGCGTATTCAAAGCGTATCCCGACCTATGCACGGCATACTGTGATGAGGTTTGACAGTTGTGATTGACAAGTTCAGCGTATGCCCAACCTATGCGTAACCTATGTCGGCGTACGCATAGCGTACGTCAAGCGTATGAGCAGCGTATGAGCCATACACCGCCATACGCCAACAATTTGTTAGCATGCTCAAAAAAATGTGGACGGACGCGCGTATGAGGGCGTATGACGGTGTATGATGGCATATGCCGGCATATGCCAGCATATGCATAGCGTATGCATAGCATATGCGAAGCATATGACGGCGTATGACGACGTATGGGTCGAAAATCCATACGCTAACGCCATACGCCGTAGTGTGACAACACTTTTACAGAACGTTGGGGGTACGCAAGAGACACCCGGCAGGTGTCAATCCAGCATACGCCCAACCTATGCCGACATACCCCTAACCTATGCCAGCGTATGCATAGCGTACACCTAGCGTATGAGCAGCGTATGATCCATACACTGCCATACGCTGACAATTTTGAGCAAGGAAACAGGCTTGTTGGAGGATCGGCGTATGACGGCATATGATGCCGTATGATGGCGTATGCGTAGCGTATGCATAGCGTATGGTGGTGTATACCGACGTATATGACCTAACGCGCTTACGCCGCCGTACGGTCCCGCAAAAAAACTAATGTGACAGCCCCTTAACTGGCTTTATTATGGGTCCCCATCATGTGCCTGGCCAGCAAGTGATCACCACGGGTCATTAGCCTAATCGTGTCCATAGCATGCATACCCTGCATCCTCTCTTCACTAAATAAACAAAGTTGAGTTCTGGTATTGCATCCTTAAGCGAGTATGCACATCTTATTATTCCCTTTTTTAAGTACCATCACCTTATAACTAATATTTGATTAAGATAATAAACAACATTTGTGAAGAAGAAAACAAAATCTTTAAATAGAAGAGAACACAATATACATAGTATCCGACTTAGATTTTTATCATTCGTACTTCACTGATCATATCATTGTAATCAACTCACATAGAGAATAGAGAACGATCATTGACAACTGTTGTGTTACTTGTCGATGTGATCAACAGCTGACGATTGGAGCTAAAATCAATGATGAGCAGATATGAGAAAAGTAACATATAAGTATTATATAATGACAAAAATATGGTTCAATCATGATAATTTCTAGAATATATATATACATATCTGCATGTGAATTCTTTCATATGTGAGACCGTCAGAGTGCAAAGGACTAATTAGTATAAACACCTATTATCGACCTATTTCTGTGTGTGTTTCGTATAGTCCTCTTGATATCACACTTACTGGTTTGGCGTGTGTGGTATGCACTTGTCACCAGTTGGATCATAGTGTTTCAGTAACTGAGACGGTTGACTGGTTTGACTACCTACCGTATCGGGTTGTGTAATGGACGTGTGCTTGTGTCCATGCCATTGATGATCCAACATTGCCACTTAGCACAGTGTTTGCGATTCTTTTTTTTGTTTCGTCGTTTTGTGCGTGTTTATTTGATCTGGATATGTGTGTGCGGATTCTTCTTTTTATCGTGTTGTCAGCTGTTTGTATCTGATAGTCTCTCTTGGTTTTATTGCTTATCTCTATAATTTGTCCATCGGCCCATTTTTGGTCATGAGTTAGGTATTTTATTGATTCGCATGTTGCGAGTGTTTTGTGTGTTCGGCCTGCTCGATTGTCATAATTTTGTTTCTGTTCCTTTTGTGTATGTTTGATCTGTTGTGCCCTTGATGGTACGATCTTGGGTGCTAATTGTTGTTGTGTCATTGGTATTTTTGAGTGGAGTGTCCTGCTCATCAGCAGTTGTGCGGGGGATGCATCCACATTATGTAGTTTGGTGTTTCGATATACAAGTAGTGCAATGTTTATGTCTTTGTTGTCTGCCCTTGCTTTTTTGATGACGTGCTTTATTGTTTGGATAGTCCGCTCGGCTTGCCCATTACTTCATGGGTAGAGGGGGCTTGGGTATGTTTGTGTGAATGCGTATTCATCTGAGAACTTTTTGTATTCAAGGATAGTGAATTGGGTCCATTGTCGGACATTACTATTCTCTGGATTCCGTGCCTACAGAATATTTCTTTTAACTTTTCTATAATTGCCTGGCTTGAAATTATCTTGAATCGTGCAATTTCTGGGTATTTTGCATAGTAGTCTACCACGACTATATACTGCTCATGTTGGAATTCGAAAAGATTTATTCCTACTTTATAAAATGGCTTATCCACTATCTCGTGACTCTTCATGGGTTCTGAGTGTGGTTTGTTTCGATATGTTTGACAGATCTGACAACGCGATACTTTGTCTTTGACTTGTTTCGAAATCCCTGACCAAAAAATGTAGTCCCTCGCTGATTGTTTACTCTTGATGATTCTTAAATGAGGTCTGTGAATTTTGTCTAGCATGTCTTTTTGTAACAATGTAGGTATTGTTACTCTGTTCCCTTTTAGTCCTATGCCTTTATAGACTGATAATTTGTCTTTGTATGTTGCATATGGTTTAATGTCATTTCTGAGGTGCTCTGTTGTTAGTGGCCACCCGTCTTGAGTGAGCCTGATTATTTCTTAGAGTGTTGGATCTCAGCTTGTTTCGAGTGCGATCTGTGATAGGTCGTCATTCACGTACTCTATAGCTGCAATAGAGATGCATTCGTCAAACAGGTTACTTGGTGTGGTTTTATCAGTATGTGCTTGGGACAGGGCGTCGGCAAAATACATCTCTGTACCTTTAATATACTTATCATGGATGTTATAATTCTGGAGGCGCATTCTTATATGCGGTACTCGAGCCATGAGCCTGTGCACTGGTTTTGTCATAATATTGACTAATGGCTTGTGATCTGTTTCGATTGTAACCTCTTTCCCAAAGATATATTCATGGAATTTGTTACAAACGAAACAGATTGCCAACAGTTCCTTTTCCAGCAGTGCATAGTTCTGTTGATTTATATCAAGGGCTTTTGATGCTAGCATTATGGGGTGGTTGTTTTGAAATAATGCCGTGCCAAGTCCCGATTTTGACGCATCTACCTGGATCGTTATTGGTTTGTTGACATCGAAATACTGTAACACTGGGGAATTGGCTAATAGGTTTTTTAATTGATAATTGATTGAAAGCCTTGTTTTGCTCCTGATCCCAGTGCCAAGCGATGTCTTTGTGCAGGAGAATCCTAAGGGGTTTTGCAATTTCTGACAACATGGGGATAAACTTCCCCACGGACCCGATCATCCCTTAGAAGCGCTGTACTGCTGGTTTATCAGTAGGAGTGGGTAGCTCTGCAGATGAGTTAGAAGATCAATAGCTTTGAAGGTGTAACAGCAAGATGATGTGGCTCATCAGGGCACAGTCTGACAAAGATGAGTAAGTGGCCAGTCACCTTGGAAAGGAAGGGGAACCTACCAAGTATTTACCCATAGTAAGCAATGGTAATTAATGGAAGCAAATTTAGAGATGGAGACAACTCTGGTCCCTCTGCGGGGAAGCCTTCTAATAGCTACAGTGGAGGTACCTTTCCTTCAACTATTAAGAAACCTAATAATGACAATGTAAACCCAAAGCCTAAAATAGGAAGGTATGCATCTGATGTCAGGCAACTGAAAACTGGAGGAAAGGTGCTAAAGATTGGTACATGGAATGTACAAACATTGTACAAACCAGGCCGATATGACAACCTGAAAGTGGAAATGACAGCGCTAAACCTTGACATCCTAGGTATAGCTGAGACGAGATGGACGGGTGATGGGAGGATAGGTGATAGTGAGGTAGATATGATATATTCTGGAGATGAAAAACATCAGTATGGCGTTGGAATTATGATGAAGAAGTCCATTGCCGCCACAATGATTGGATTCTGGCCAGTATCTGACAGAATTATTATGATGAAGCTGAGGGGAAAACCGTTCAATATAAACATTCTGCAAGTTTATGCACCAACCTCAGATCACGATGATGAAGAAGTCAACGAGTTCTATGACAGCATCAAAAAGGTAATGGAATACACCAAGTCTGGAGAAATAACAATTGTTATGGGCGATTGGAATGCGAAAGTTGGAGAACAACATGAATATCCAGTAACAGGAAGATTTGGCTTAGGTGAGAGAAATGATCGTGGTGAATACTTGATAAATTTCTGTTTGACATCAAAACTAGTAATTGCTAACACCTTATTTGAACATCCAAAGAGAAGACTATATACATGGAAGAGCCCTGGTGATGTATGTCGGAACCAGATCGATTACATTCTTGTCAACCAACGATATCGAAATTGTATCAAACAGGCAAGGACATATCCAGGTGCTGACATATGTTCGGATCATAATCCAGTAGTAATCAGTATGGTAGTGAAATTGAAACAGCAGAACAAAATTAAAAACAACATTCAAATGGATATGAACATGTTAAAAGATGCAAAATACAGAACTAAGTATAATGTCTCTGTTCATAACAAATTCAGTGTACTGATGAATGAAGAAACTCCTCAGAGAGAGTATAACAACATTGAAATGGAATGGGAAGCTCTCAGAGAAAGCATGGTCAAGTCAGCAGAGGAGGTGTTACCAAATAAAAAACGAGAGACAAAGCAATCATGGATGACGCAAACCATACTAGAAAAGATGGCAGAAAGGAAGAAAGTGAAAACCACTGATCCACCTAAATACAAACACCTGAAGAATGAAATAGAAGATGAATGCAAAAAAGCTAAAGATGAATGGTGGAATAAGAAGTGTGAAGTAGTGGAACAACTTGAGTCTCAACATCGTTCAAGAGAGATGCACAAGAAAGTGAAAGAGATAACAGGTCAAGGATACAGACAGAGAAGCAGTAAATGTATCAAGAACAAAGACGGCAAAATGCTCTTTGAAGAAGATGAAATAAAGTCCAGATGGGAAGAATATGTAAACAAACTATACAATGATGACAGAGGGAACCCACCCACAATTGAGAAAGAAGATGGGAATATTATATTAGTATCAGAGGTTGAGAAGGCTATCAATGATCTAAAGTCAGGTAAGGCTCCTGGAAGTGACCAGATAACATCAGAAATGATAAAAGGACTAGATGAAGTGGGGATTCAAATCATTCATAAGCTAGTAAATGACATCTATGAGACTGGATTTATACCATTGAATATGAATGAATCCATATTTGTACGACTCCCAAAGAAGCTAAAACCAACATTGTGTACTGAGTACAGAACACTAAGCCTGATGAGTCATATGTTGAAGATGATCCTGAAAATAATTTTACTGAGAAACAGACAGAAAATTGAAGAACAAATCAGTAACGTACAAAGTGGGTTTATATCTGGAAGAGGTACACGTGAAGGGATTTTCAATATGAGAATGATTTGTGAACGTTATTGTGAAGTGAACCAGGATGTTTATGCCTGCTTTATTGACTATGAGAAGGCCTTCGACCGAGTCAATCATGAACTGTTAATCAAATGTTTACAAGATATTGGTGTCAATGGCAAAGACATTAAACTAATTGTGAACTTATACTGGACACAACGTGCATTTATAAAAATGGAGCAGGGCCTATCGGATGAAGTTATGATTAAACGAGGAGTTCGACAGGGGTGTGTATTGTCACCATGTCTATTTAACCTGTACACAGAGATGATTTTCAGACACATTGAAGATTGCAAGGGAGTGACAATAGGTGGCATGAACATCAACAATCTTAGATATGCCGATGACAGTGTAATACTAGCAGACAGTGAGAAAAACCTACAAGATATAGTGAATAGAATCAATAAAGCTGGAATACTATTCAACATGAAGATGAATGCCAGGAAGACCAAAACAATGGTTATAAGTAAAAAGACAGATAAACCAAATGTCAATATAACCATAGATGGCACAAACATAGAACAAGTATCCGAATTCATATATCTCGGACAAAAGATTACAAATGATGGGAGATGTGAGGAAGAAATTAAAAGAAGGATAACAATAGCCCGAACAACATTCTCCAAAATGTATAGAGTGTTAACATCAAGTAAGATATTAATACAAACAAGGAAGCGTATTCTTCAGTGTTATGTGTGGTCTACTCTAATGTATGGGGCAGAGACATGGACAATCTCTAAGAAAATGTACAAACGTTTAGCAGCATTTGAGATGTGGACTTATCGAAGGATGATGAAAATATCATGGACAAAGAAGATCACCAACAAAGAAGTTCTCAGAAAAATTAAAAATAAGAAAAGCTTGTTTGCCACTATACAGACAAAGAAACTTATTTATTTTGGCCACATCATTCGTCAGAGTTCAATATACCGTACATTGTTGGAAGGGAAGGTGAATGGCAGCAGAGGGAGAGGGAGACCAAGAACATCATGGTTTACAAATATTTCACAGTGGACAGGCTTGAATTATTCACAGTCTATCAGAACAGCACAACATCGGGACAAGTGGAGAACCATTGCATCCAACCCTCGACTAGAGGATGGAACTATTGATTGATTGATTGGGTAGCTCTAAGATCGCTTGCACTCGCTCAGGATTTGGTTTCAATCCATGGTCTGTTAGCAAGTGTCCTACATAAAGGACTTCATTCATACAAATGCGGGATTTCTTGGGATTCAATCGTAAGTCTACTTCACTCACTCGTTTCAGCCTCTAATCTCATGTTGTGCTCTTTGATCGGTGATCCATATATTAAAATGTCATCAGCGATGACATCCACACACTTAAGATCGTTAAATATGGCATTCATTTCTTCAATGAAGATATCCCTGGCTCTTTTTATAGCGAAAGGCAGCCATGTATATCAGAAACGTCCCCATGGCATATTAAATGTACAGAGTTTAGAGCTAGCTTCTGTTTGCATCTAACACACTGAAATATCTAGCCCCACAGGTTTTTGCTACTACATCTTCAATGGTTTTGATCAGATAGGGACCTCTCAACACTGCACGGTTTAGTTTGGTGGGGTCTAGGCATATTCTAATCTTTTCTGGCTTTTTTATGATCATGATGGAGTTCACCCATGGTGTTGGCTCCTCCTGGCGAACAATGACACCTAAATCTAACATTCGTTGTAATTCGTTTTTTACCTCTTTCTCTATGGCATGGGGAATGCCCCTTGGCAGATCTATTACAGGGTCGATCGCTGGATCAGTATGTACAGTGGCATTTACTTTTATAGTGCCTATACTGGAAAAACTTGATCATACTTAATTACCATTTTTTTCACGTAGTCCATTGTTGACAGATTCGGCTCGCTGATAATGGCATCCACTTGTGACAGTGTGTTCAGCATCTCACATGCATCTTTACCCAGGATCGGCGTTCCTGTTTTGGTTATCTGGAACCGCATACTCTGTTAATGTCGATCCATGCCTCTCCTTCGGGGCAATTCTGCTGTCCCGTGTAGGTAATCAGGCTGCATCCCATGGGTCACAACACGGGTCTGATCAGGGAAGATCCGTTTCGGTAGCAGGTTGGCCTCCGAGCCGGTGTCCAGCTTGAACCGGATCTTTTGGTCGCATATCTTCATGTTCTTGTACCATAGGTGTCTCTCCTCCTCCTCCTCATCCTCCGACATCTTGTGTCAATACCCATTCTAGTCTGTCGCACAAAAGTTCATTTTCTAAATCCCGATATCCACAATATGCAATACGTTGTTTCATTGTACGTATACAAGTCTCCATCGACTCTGTCGTCTGGTGGTATGTATTCAGCTGGTACCATAGAACGGTTATGTTAGCCTTACCAGTGCAGTACTCTCTGAATGCTTCTGTGAGTATGCCAATCTTTTCCATGTTGGCTGCCGGTATGTCAAATGTTTTGGAGAGTGTTTGTGCCTCCGGGCCAGCAACGTGTAGAAACACGCAGCATTGCACTTTCTCCGACTTTGGGATAGTCCCTGATGTGCCAGCGTAAATCTCGTATGACTTGAACCACTTTTTCCAATTTTGGGTTAGATTTCCTTCTAGCAACAGAGGCGCCGGCGGTTTCAATCAGGTTAGGGCCATTGTGGTGTGGTTTCGCAATCTGAACCCATGTAGTATATGGTAGGTCTGAACACAATGAGAGCAAGAGTGTAACTGGCTTTATTATGGGTCCACGTCACGCGCCTGGCCGGCACGTGATCACCATGGGTTATTCGCCTAGTCGTGTCCATAGCACACATACCTTACATTGGAGGTGGTTGTAGGAGTGGTGGGGGATGCTGATTGTGGAGGCGGGGGTATGGTGGCGGTGGGTAATGGTGGAGGTGGGTAGGGGTGGATGGTGGAGATGGGGTGATGGTGGAGGTGGGGGTGATGGTGGAGATGGGGATGGGGGAGGTGGGGATGGTGGGTGGGGTGATGTAGAGGTGGAGGTGATGGTAAGTGGGGTTGTGGGTGTGAGGTGGGGTGTTGGTGGTGGGTGGGGGGTTGCTGGTGGGTGTTGATGAATGGGGGGGAGGTGGAGTGGGATGGTGGAGTGGGTATGTAGTGGTGGGGTGAGATGGAGGTGGAGTGAGTGGAGATGAGTGATGTGGAGGTGGGGTGATGGGAGTGGGATAGTTAGTGGTGATGTGAGGGGGGTGGCGGTGGGTGTGGGGTGATGGGATGAGTGGGATGGAGGGGGGTAGATGGTGAGTGTTGAGGTGAGGTGGGTTAAGGTGAGGTGGGGGTGATGGTGGAGGTGGGGGTGATGGTGGAGGTGGGGTGATGGTGGAGGTGGGGGTGATGGTGGCGGTGGGGGTGATGGTGGGGATTGTGGTGTAGGTGGGTGTCGATGTAGAGATGTGGGGGTGGGGAGGGTTGACATGTGGGTGTGGGTGCGTGGTGGGTGGGTGTGGATGTGGGGGTGGCGTGGGGGGTGGTGTGGCAGTGGGCTTTCTGGACCCGCTCATTGAGACACACATCCATCAAAGCACCTCATCCTGTTTCAGCAGTTTGTCCGAAATCCATTCCGCCATCAAGAATGGATGTGACGTTTTTGCGAAGCTGAATCTGTGAGCGGCGGGTAACTCGACTCGGGCCGGGCAGAGCGGCTGTCGGCACAGATTTGTCAGCGTGGATTAGCGCGCATCTACTGGGTGCGCATTGGGTCCCATTTGGGAGCTAACCCTTTTATAAACACGTCATGTGTGGTTCTTCTCATGTGTGTGCAGCAGTATGCACGGCCTGTGCACGGCTCTGGGTGCAATTATTCTGATAGCTACATGTGTGAGTGTGTATATGTGTGGTGTATAGTGCAGTATGTGAGTGTAATGCAGGAACTGTTCATATTTTGTCTTACTGCTGTGTTACTGTTTATCATACTGTTGTATTTCATCTCATGTACATGGGCCCGTCCACGGCTCTGGATGCAATTATTCTTATAGCTATATGTATGAGTGTATATGTGTGGTATATAGTGCATTATGTGAGTATAATGCAGGAACTGTTAATAACTTGTCTTACTGTTGTATTACTGTTTTTAGTGTTTATCTTACTGTTGTATTTCATCTCATTGTACATGGGCCTGTCCATGGCTCTGGATGCAATTATTATTATATATATATGCATATATTCTTATAGCTATATGTATGAGTGTATATGTGTGGTATATAGTGCATTATGTGAGTATACTGCAGGAACTATTAATAGTTTGTCTTACTGTTGCATTATGTTTTATTTGATCTGTTCTAATAACACAGCGTATGCATATCATCTCATGTGTGTGAACCTTCTTATAATTCTGGGTGCAATTATTCTTATATATAAGTGTGTATATGTAGTTTATAGTGGACTATGCGAGTATACACAAGGAACTATTAAGTTGTCATACTGTTTGTTGTATTGCACATATGATTAGTTTTTCTTTATGGGTTAAAAAGAAATGTAGTGCATTATGTGACTATAAAGAAAGAAGTACTAATAATTTCTCTTACTGCTCTATTACGCATATGATTAGTGCTTTTTATTTGTAATTATTTTGTATATATAAGCATGTCATATGTATTTCATCTCAAGTCCGCAGCACATCCACACCCACCACCAATGCGTCCAGGCGCACCAGCAACACGTCCAACGCGCTGAGAAACGCTGGGACAACGCCAATATTGCGCCGACTAACCGTCGATCGGACATGACGGACGCGCCGAGGGAAAGGTCGCATTTTGGGGAAAAAAAAGCCAACGTTAACCGACGTTGATCAGCGTTCTGCCAGCTTTCCGCCGCCAATGTGTGTCGATGTGTTGCTAACGCGTCCATAATGCCCCCTCCAACCCGTCGGCGCGAACCGACAGTTTGCACAAAACAATCGGCGCGACCCGACGTGCGCCGACGGACGCCGACGTGTGCATTCACATGTTGCTATCATGCAACGTGTACCGATGCGCCGGTAACGTGCCGGTAATGCACCGGTAACGCGCCGGTAACGTACCGGACGTGTACCAAGGTTTCGAACAAAAACCCAATACGTTGGCATGCGTCGAAGTGCGTTCGTGAGAAATGTCATAGTGTGACAGGGCCTTTAACGAATAACAAAAGTAAATGGTACACGCTCAGACCAGCAAACTTTCAACTGTGGTGTACCCCACGGATCAGTCCTGGGACCACTACTTTTTATACCATACATAAATGACCTAGAAAGTCTGTGAGACTATTCACAGGTCTGGGTGCAATTGTTGTTATGTATGTGTATATATGTAATATAACCACCGGACGATAACCGGACGAAAACTGGATGACAACCGAATGTCAAACGGACGGACCAAACATTAACGAATAGCCACCAGACTGTTCACGGACACGCCGAAAAAAACGACGGACTGAATTCCCCCAACACTGTCCACAAACTATTCAGGAAGCAAACCGGAGTGGTAAAGGATGGGTACCGGATATGAAACCGACAAAACGGACTAAACGGACTTAAACTGGACACCAACCATACCCGTCAGTCCGGCGGTGTCTGGTACAAGTTTTCTGCATGTTCAAAACTTGCCAGCATACACACCGGACACCACCGGACAGAGAACGGACACGCCGGATGCATACCGTATATAAACCGGATAGTGACATATTTCAACGGACAGTGTCTGTTTTCTATCCGGTACCCCAATCCAGTAAGGTGTGACTGAGCCTTCACTCCAGCTACTTCTGCTCCTCCCCCCGTCCCCGTCCCTCATCCAGCCTCCCACCCAACGCACGTCCTCCCTGTATCCCCAGCTCTCGGCCATGGCTAACTCGGACATTCACTCGACTTAAATGCTCACCGCGCCCACTTCCCTCCAACTAATTGTCGGGGACATTCCCTTAAGTGCCAAGTCAAAATCTAATTACTAGCCCCCTTAAAAAAACAGCCCCCCCACCCCCCACAACAAAAATCCCTACTCTTGTAGGCAATGTAGAAGCGGTGCAGATAATGGGGGACTGGGTGGGATCGCTGAATTGGTCAGAACGTTGGCTTCCTGGGACTGCAGATTCTGCTTCGTTAGTTCGTTGTTGGAGGTTTACGTCCTGGCAGCATCTAAGGTCATATCAGGAAGGGAGGGAGATTGTGAATTCAAACTCTGGCTGAGTCAAACCAATGACTTATAAAATTGATATTTGTCGGTTCCTAGCCTGGCGCTCAGGATTAATAGGATATGGCAAGAACCGGTTGGCACAGTATCAGGATAATGTGACTGAGTGGGAGCTTGGGTCCTGGATGGTGCTGGTGGTTTGATCATCAAGTGGGGCAGGACTATGAAGTCACCATGAGTGTGCATTGTCACAAGTTGGTACCCCTCCTGATATGACCTTAGATGTTAAGATGTCGTAAAACCCTAACAAATACACCGAGTATGAGGGAGAGGGGGGAGCTGGGCTGGGGAGAGGCTGCTGGGGGACAGGAGGGTGTATATATATATATATATGTATATATATATATATATATCTACAGCCTTTCTGTAGTCGGCATCAGGACATTCAATGCTTGCTGTCCGTGGAACAATGAAGTCGACAACGCTAAGTGTTTGGAACAACAGCGCGTGATAAGACTCTCCTTGGCATAATAGATTCTGATTGGTCGAGAGCTTCATGATAGGACACTCCTCGGCATAATAGGTTGTGATTGATCGAGGGCTCTTAGCGAATTAGTGGCTTCTGTGAGGGTGGGATACTGCACCCGTTGTGTGTCGCTACACAGTGATGTGTTTTGCACCCAGCCAGCTAATCTGATTATTAAGTAACATCACCACTATTGAATTAAAGCTGCATCATGGCTAGACAGTGTCAAATTAAAATAAAATTAAAACTCATACGTAGATATTTGATCCTTTATATCCAAATTACCTACCGGTGCATTTATTAAAGATGACTAGCTCTATCTATCTATCTATCTATCTATCTATATATCTATCTATCTATCTGTCTGTCTATCTATTTGTATGTCTGTCTATTATCTATCTTTCTATCTATCTCTATGTACCTTACTTTGTGGATATACCTTACTTTACTTTGAAGTAACCGTTATTTTAAAATTTCATTGTAATTTTGGTAAGTACATCAAATAATTTAACGGGAATAGCTTATAAGTTATATTAGATTGATATAGTATTCATTCTATGTAAGGATAAGTGCTTCGCGTTGCATAGTCTGATTTAAGTAGCGCATATTTGAAACCAAAGATATCACCTAGATGTGGCCCTATATTTCCAACTTCACCTAGATTTGCTCCTACGTGTCTAACTTCGGATATATTTGAAGTCCAAACATGCAAAAGTAAGGCTAACTTTGGAGATATTTGAAGTGCAAAGATGCCATATTACTTATGGCATGCACATCATAATGGTTATCATGGATATCAGTGGTAGCATGTTCTACTAAATTGAATTAGCACACCCTTTCTATGTACCAACACATGTTCAATTGAATGCAGAAGTATCTATTATGGAAATGTAGGGCCAAATCTAGGTGAACTTAGACATGTAGGGCCAAATCTAGGTGAAGCTAGACATGTAGGGCATAATCTAGGTGAAGTTGGACATGTAGGGCCAAATCTAGGTGAAGCTAGACATGTAGGGCATAATCGAGGTGAAGTTGGACATGTAGGGCCAAATCTAGGTGAAGTTAGACATGTAGGGCATAATCTAGGTGAAGTTAGACATGTAAGGCATAATCTAGGTGAAGTTGGACATGTAGGCTCAAATATAGGTGAGGTTGCACATGTAGGACCACCTCTAGGTGAACTTGGGCATGTAGGGCCAAATCTAGGTGAAGTTGGAAATGTAGGGCCAAATATAGGTGAAGTTGGACATGTAGGCTCAAATATAGGTTAAGTTGGAAATGTAGGGCCAAATATAGGTGAAGTTGGACATATAGGGCCACATGTAGGTGAAGTTGGACATGTATGGCCAAATCTAGGTGAACTTGGACATGTAGGGCCACATCTAGGTGAAGTTGGACATGTAGGGCCACATCTAGGTGAAGTTGGACATGGAGAGCCAAATCTAGGTGAAGTTGGACATATAGGGACACATCTAGGTGAATTTGGACATGTAGGGCCAAGGATACTTGAAGGTGGAAATGTAGGGCCACATCTAGGTGAAGTTGGACATGTAGGACCAAATCTAGGTGAAGTTGGAAATGTAGGGCCAAATCTAGGTGAAGTTGGACATGTAGGGCCAAGTATAGGTGAAGTTGGACATGCATATACAAATCTAGGTGAAGATGGACATGTAAGGCCAACTCTAGGTGAACTTGGACATGTAGGGCCACATCTAGGTGAAGTTGGACATGTATGTCCAAATCTAGGTGAAACTGGAGATGTATGGCCAAATCTAGGTGAAGTTGGACATGTAGGGCCACATCTAGGTGAAGTTGGAAATGTAGGGCCAAATCTAGGTGAAGTTGGACATGTAGGGCCAATTATAGGTGAAGTTGGACATGTAGGGCCAAATCTAGGTGAAGTTGGACATGTAGGGCCACATCTAGGTGAAGTTGGACATCTAGGGCCAACTATAGGTGAAGTTGGACATGTAGGCCCAAATATAGGTGATGTTGGACATGTAGGGCCACATCTAGGTGAAGGTAGACATGAAGGGCCAAATCTAGGTATAGTTGGAAATGTAGGGGCACATCTAGGTGAAGTTGGACATGTAGGGCCAAATCTAGGTGAAGTTGGACATGTAAGGCCAAATCTAGGTGAAGTGGGACATGTAGGGCCAAATATAGGCGATAGCTTTGATTTACAAAATGTGATACTTTCCTCAGACTATGCAACGCTAAGCACTTATTACTGCATAGAATGAATACTATTGTAAAATATTCCGATAATGATGTATTGGTGGGGGAATGCAAATGTTCTATTTGTGAAACAGGTATATAGGGCCAGGTGCATAGATGTGTTTATGTAGTTGCTGGTGGTACTTGATTGATTGGTAAATATACATTGTGGTGCAAGTAAGATAGTGTGTAAGGGCACTCAGAGCCCTACCCACTACCCCCTCCCCCCTCTGCTAGTCATGGATCACCACACACTCAGCTCAAGGCAGGTGGTGGCCAGGGGAGCCACATGCTTGGTGGTAGTGGGCAGATCACTGTAACCATGGGGACCGGAAATGCTTGTTTCTCATTGGTGGAGCTAGTAATGCTTGTTTCTCATTGGTGCAGCTAGAAATGCTTGTTTCTCATTGGGAGAATGGGGTGAGGTGATACACTATACTGGATCCATGTACCATATAAATAATAAACCTGAGGGCTTGACTCTCTCTCTTCTTTCACTCCTTTTTCTTTTTGCCTGTATTGATTTCACTATAGCCTGCCTACACAACCACAGATTCGAGACGTGGACTTTACACTATGTCAACTTTAATATAAGCTATGGCCGTTAAAGTACGTTTATGTGCATACCAAAATTACATGTACATGTTTTCACTTTTACTATCTCCAGAGTTAATTGCTTAAATAAAAGGTACATTACATTAAATTAGAGTAGAATATACTTATCAACCTAATATTGACTCAGCTGGGACTCGAACTCGCAACTTTCCGCATCGGAAGCCTGCGCTCTACCAATTGGACCACCACATTCGATCTCCAAATGAGTTGAGCGTCCGCTTTTCATGAGTGTGCACTCTCACAAGTCGGTACCCATCCTGATATGACAATAAATGTCGTTAGGACATAAAACCCCAACAAACAAACCCATCTGGCCATCCTGTCTGGTTTAGTTTAAAGATGCATAGTCCGGAATTTTGAGTTTCTGTTATTTTCTGAGATAAATATATGAGGTTGATAATTATAATGAAGTTATAATTAATTTGAAGTCACTTTTATTTTAAGTAGCCACATTTTGAGATATTTGAAGTGTATTATACTTGCAAAAGTAATTTTGTCAACCACACCAAAACTCCAACACCATAGGCTTGTGCAGTAACAGGTTCTATTAAATTGCCTCGATACTCCCTTCTATGTGGTGACAAATGTTTAAGAAGTGCATCAGTATCTAAGTTAGATAATGTAGAATCAAATCTAGATACTTTGAAAAGTTAATATTTTCATCGGACTATGCAGCTTTACGATGTATAAATATATATATTAATTATTAAAGATTTGAGCTGATCCATGATAAAATCCCTTCCGTAGATTTATTTTAATGTGATTTGTTAATTCAGTGTCAGGAGACATTGGCATAATTAAGACTGTGCCTTTAAAATGGGTATCCTTTAACACAGAAACACTGGTAGAGAATTAAGTTATTTTATTATTCTCTTATCACATAGCTAATGGGTTGAAGCTCCTGCTTGTCTAGAATTACATTGTGCTAACAAAGAGGACACAGTCGTGTGGATCTCTGTTTTCCAACTCACAGTGAAAGGACCTACTTCTTATCGTGAAGATGACATTTCTTTGTTGACTTGGCATGATATTATCACCGGCAAACTCATCTAATTCGCTAAGGATCTTTCTGTGTACACACACATCCAATATTTGCTCATTGTTACAAAACACAAACATCTAACATGATTGTGTACATTGCTGCAAATCACACAGATCTAAGATTTCTTCATTGCTCCAGAACACAAACATCCAACATGTGTTCATTGTTTCCAAGCACAAACACCCAACATGTTGTAAAGTCCATGGCTGGAATCTGTGGTTTGTGTAGGCAGGCTATGGTGAAATCAAAACAGAGAAAGGAAGAGTATAAAGAGTGAAAGTAGAGAGAGAGCCAAGCCCTCAGGTTCATTATTTATAGGGGTACATGGATCTGGTATGGCATACCACCTGACCATGTTCTCTATTGAGAATCAAGCATCTAAAGCTCCACCAATGAACATAAAGCATTCCTGGGTTCCCATGGTTACAGTGCTCTACCCACCACCACCGTGTGACATGGCTCCTTTAGTCACCACCTGCCCTGAGCTGAATGTGTGGTGATCCGTGATTAAGGGAGGGGGGAGTGGGTAGTGAGTAGAGCTCTAAGTGCCCCTTTCACACTATCTACCTAATACAAAATGACTATTGACCATGAGTAAAGTATCACCAGCAACTACATAAAGACATTCATGCACCTGGCCCTATATACCTTTTACACCAATAGACCATTTGCATTCCCCCACCAATGCGCTTTATCAGAATATTTTATTATGTGTTCATTGTTTCCAAGCACAAACATCCAACATGAGTTCATTGTTTCCAAGCACCAACATCCAACACGTGTTCATTGTTTCCAAGCACCAACATCCAACATGTGTTCATTGTTTCCAAGCACAAACATCCAACATGAGTTCATTGTTTCCAAGCACCAACATCCAACATGTGTTCAGTGTTTCCAAGCACAAACATCCAACATGTGTTCATTGTTTCCAAGCACAAACACCAAACATGTATTCATTGTTTCCAAGCACAAACATCCAACACATGTTCATTGTGTCCAAGCACAAACATCCAACATGTGTTCATTGTTTCCAACCACAAACACCCAACATGTGTTCATTGTTTCCAAACACAAACATCCAACATGTGTTCATTGTTTCCAAGCACACACATCCAACAGGTGTTCATTGCTTCTAAACACAAACATCCAACATGTATTCATTGTTTCCAAGCACAAACATCCAACACGTGTTCATTGTTTCCAAGCACCAACATCCAACATGTGTTCATTGTTTCCAAGCACACACATCCAACATCGAACTTTTACCCATTGTTTGAAAGCACACACATCCAATCTTTCTTCATTGTTCCAAAACACAAGCATCGATCATTTATTCATTGTTGGAATGCACAAACATCCAACATTTGTTCAGTCTACCAAAACACCATAATCAGATATTTGTTCATTGTTCCAAAGCACACATATAAAATATTGTTCATTGTTCCATAGTAGGAACAAACATATATTTTCTCTGTTCCAAAGGACACACAGAATACATTGAGTCTTAGTTTTGTGTTCTTTAAGCACATATCAAAAATCTATTTTCTTTGTTTTCTAAAGACAAACAAAACTAATATTTTATTTGGTCTGTTTTTTATTTGCTCACATAGTCCCTATTTTTCACTCTGCGAATCGTGTCTCCGCCTTAATGAATTATGCTTTCGACTGATATTAGACTAAATAGTATTAATAACCTATATCCTCTGAAATCGTATAACACACAATTCACGAGCAAACAGTATATTTAATAGCAAATATGTGGCGTTATCCCGGTATCTCTCAGTTGAAGTTAAAAAGAGAAAGAGGAATTTTCTGTAAGCGTCTCTCTGCAGATTCATCGTTAGAGTGTAAATATCTTAAATCCATATGTCCGGAAGACCAGTGCTTCAGCACTGAAAAAAATGTTTATTCCAATGAATAAATAATTAGGCAAAATGTTTATTTTTTTTAATTGGTCATAACATTCACCAGTCGGGTTCTACATGAGGTTTCGTCATGACATGATCTCATTCTTTCCTAGAACGTAAAACCCCAATCCTCACACTCTATGGTGAGGCGTGCTAACTGCTTGCACTGGAAGAAAATGCGCCGTTGCCGAATGGGCTGGAATTTGGACAAAAACACCAAGTATGAGATGAGAACCTTAATTTGCCCCGTCCTGATATGACCTTAGATGTTGCCAGGACGTACAACTCCAACAACCAACTAACCTTTATTTGTCAACGTACTTTCAGTTGTTTCCACTTGTTTGTTAAACAACAAACAATTTTGTCTAAACTATTAAAATGTTGAAAGTCCGCTAAAAGAGCATCTAAATTGTACGAGAGGAGATGTAGATGCAAATGGAGACTACTTTAATATATGATTTTTATTTATCGATAGCGTATTGACGGCTTAGTCGGTGCCTGAGACACTAAAGCCTCGGGTATTGGATGTTCAGAACAGCTCTAGGCTAGATGCATTGCTCCAGACATTGCGCTTTGAGCCAGGCTTAAAGGGTCTAGGCATGGACTAGTATAAGGTATGTACCCTGACAAGGGATCTGTACATTGTGTGCTTAACTAGTGGCGGTTGGGTAGTCGACATCACATTCAGCTCACACTCACCACACACTCACCACACTCTCATCATTCTCATCACAATCTCGTTACCACTGACAACATACTCACCACACACTCCCCACATACTCCCCACATAGTCCCAACACACTCTCAACACACTTACCACCCACCCACCACACAAGCACCACACACTCACCACACTCCTCACACACTCCCCAATACTCCCCACACCCACACACCACACACCCATCACACACTCACCACACACTCACCACACACTCACCACATAATCACCACAGACTCACCACACACTCACCAACACTCACCACACACTCCCCCTCACACCAAACACCTACTTACCACACACTCACCACACACACCACACACACCACACACATCACACACTCACACCACACTCACCACGCATTCACCATGCACTCCCCACGCACTCCCCACACAGTCCCAACACACTCACCAGACACTCACCACACACCCACCACACAATTACCACATACTCACCAAACTCCTCACACACTCTCCACACAAACACTCACCACACACTCACCACACACTCACCACACACTCACCACACACTCACCACACACCACCCACTCACTCACCACCCACCCACCCCACGCACACACCACCCACTCACAACACACTCACCACACACTCACCACGCACACAGAAAACACTCACTCAGCACATACTCACCACACACTCACCACACACTCACCCCACACATCACCCCCATACTCACCACACACATCACCCACACTCACTACACACTCACCACACACACCATAAACTCGCTCACCACATACTCACCACACACTCACCACACTCACCACACCATACATGCCAAACACTCACCACACACTCACCCCACATGCACCACACCCTCACTACCAACATACCACACACTCACCACACAGTCACCACATACTCACTACACGAACCGCACACTCATCACCCACTCACCCCACACATCCACCCCACACTCACCACACACATCACCCACTCACCCCACACTCACTACACACCACACACACCACACACTCGCTCACCTCATACTCACCACACACTCACCACACTCAACACCCACTCACCCCACATGCACCACACCCTCACTACCAACATACCACACACTCACCACACAGTCACCCCATACTCACTACACGCACCATACACTCACCACACACTCACTAAACACTCACACTCACTAAACACACACATTAAACACTCAACCACCACATACTCACTACACACCCACCACACACCCACCACACACACTCACCACACACTCTCAACACACACACACACACTCAGCCTGTTGATAATGTATGAAGCCACACCCGACTGCAGTCCGCCTCAGATTGCAGATGTATAATTAAGACTGCTACGTACAGATCCTCTAATGGATCATTGCTGATGTATAATTAACCTTTGCTTCGGATCCCTCCGTGATATAATTAGTATTCACATTGATCCAGATTGCTATCAGAGTGCTGTGCATAGGTGAATACAGCAGAGTGCGGCGCGGTGCCTCGTTCTGGCTCCACTTCCGGTTTGAGGCTTTCAGTCCGTGTGTGCGCAGTCACTGCTTCAACAAAAGGGCCCGAGGAGGGGAGACTGATGAAATACAAACCCACATGCTGGAGGCGCAGATTGGGTAGAGTTACTAATGCCATTAATTACAGATGAATAAATACAAGCAGGACTCGGTGTTATCTAATATGTAGGAATGCTCGCAGACAAAACATGTATGTTCATATATCTATATAATTATGGGACGTATAAGAATTATGTGATTATAAAGGCGCGAAAGGGAATGTTCCCGATATGATCACACATATGTTGTGTACTACTTTATGGGTGAGACTTTTTCATAGTTGGGCCAGGTGGCGCCACCACCCTCAACCCTACCAGTGGTGCACTAGTGTGTCACTCGCACACTGGACTTCTTTTTTTATATATATATACATACATAGATACAGTTTTGAAAGTGAGCAGAGTGACAGTTGGCTCACGGTGTAGAGGGTGTGGGGAGGAGAGAATCCCTGCTCCACAGTGAAAAACATGGAAGTTAAGGTGGTTAGAAAGAAACATTATGGTGCTGCCATTATTTTTATCCACATAATACATTATACAGTACATATATATATATATATACATATTTATGTACAGAGAGTTTTCCTCCATCCTATCCCCAAGATTATTATTATCTAGAGAGAAGTGTGTAAAAGAAATATGCCAAATGAACATATCAGTAAATCTGTCAGCTACTATCCTGGAGCGGTACAGGCATGAGGCAGAGCCAGCACAGCTGAATAGGCCAGGTGGCAGCACCAGGCGAGGCAGAGAGCCTGACCAGTTGGTTGAGAAGTTGAGTGTCATTAGTTGTGTAGTGTCATTTAGGTGCCAAGTGGAGACACAGTTCATGCATAATCACTTTACGGATAATTATACTTGTATAATGCTTATATAATGCTTGGGTATGCAGGTATTGCAGGTATAGCAATACCTCAGGGAGTTTGATGCCCCTGCCCTGCAGAGTTGTACACAACTGCCTTGTGGTACAGGTTCTTGACAGAACTGAAGGCTAAGCGAGCAAACCCTAAACAGAAAACAATGTCACTGTGGCAGGATTGGGGGCGGTTGATGTATGGAACGCCCAACATCTCCCGACCAGCCAATGCAGGGACAAATAGTTTGCGCCTGTCTTGACATGTTCTTGCCAGTGTGAAACCTCTATTTGCTCCCTGACAGAGTGATGCTGGTAACTTGCAAAAGCCAGCAGCTCTTCAACACTTTTGCAGGCAGCTTTCATGATCTGATCAAAAAGAATCTCTGGTGGACTGGACACCTCATGAGGATGTCATCACACAGGCTACCAAAGCAGATCCTCTATTCTCAACTGTCTTCTGGTTACAGAAAGAGAGGGCGCCCTCGTCTCCGGTTCAAGGATACCATCAAGAGAAACCTGAAGCTGAGAGACATTAAGACCGACTCATGGACACAACTCTCACCACAGAGAGCTAAATGGATACTGGCAGTCAGGTAATGAAAGCAGTCTTTGTCGCATCGCAACCGACAGCATGATGATGATGATGATGATGATAATGCTTATCCTTGTATAATGCTTATACAGCACATATGAATATATATGGATAGTGATAAGCCTGTTATCGGAGGTAATAAGCTCTGTAGTGTACTGCCTCATCGCCCTGGTGTAGGGGGGGGGGGAATTACCCAGCATGCTCCAACCCCACCCCGCCCCTCCGTGGGGTGTCAGACTTCACTCGCTCAGAACGGTGAAGGGTTTAGGCACAAACACCGACAAATCCATTTCAGCTGCTTTCTGCAAACTAGAATGTATTGTTGTGCGTTCCACTTAAACGCTATCAAGTCCATATTGAGGAGGGCTTTATATAGACGATGTGGCAGCTTCTGCAACAACCACAAAGTCCATACAGATTGGAATGCTGTGACTAATACAGCACTGACCAAACTTAGATTACTTAGAATTCCAATAGTAAGATGGCCGGAAGACCAGTGCTCCGGCGCTGACAAATGTCATATTCAGATGAATAAATACTTTACCAACCAAAACAAATATCGTAATGATAGCAACTTCGCCCCAAATTTGTTAGTCTTGTAATGCTTACAATTATGTGAAAAACGTTGAACTTCTCGGCGTAGTCTGCAAATGTTGGTACAAGTTGAACGTGGATGTAGCGTAGTTGACGAGATCCTAACGTTGGTAAAGCATAGTGATAGTGTCGTTCAATGAGAGAGGACAACATAATTACGCTGATGGTACATTATTAACATTATTTGATTGCCAGAACTACATTGCTTTACATTACCTTACATTACTTATGTAATGAAACGTTGGCGAAACTCTGAATGTACGTTGGACGAATGTTCGGCGTATGTTCTCCTGATGTTCCCATTACCCCGCATGGACGTTTCCACTGGCTTTAATGTGAGTCAACGTAGTGCAACGTAGTGCAACATAGTGCAATGTAGTGCAATGTAGTGACCAGTGTTTTAATAACGTCTGTCTAACGTCATCGACATTCGCCAAATGCATACAGAACGTATGGCGAACGTACGGTGAACATAAGCCGTTACGTTGGAGTTCCATCAACAGTTTTGAACATGTTCAAAACCTTGTCTCGCGCCGACATAAGACGACGTAATGTGACATATCTCGGCATCAGCCTAACATCATTCTGCCGTCATCATAACGTAACCCAACGTACCTCAACATAATGACCAAAAGTGACCTATGCCAGGCTTACGTTGGCTCTTACGTCATAGTGTGACAGGGGTATTACCAATTTGGCATCGGGGTTCACTTGACTACAATAGTAAGTAGTAGTATATGAGAGTAATATGTTCACCTGGGAATTTGGGACCAAATGCTGTCAGCTCAACCTCCAAGTGGACCCTAATGATGGAATAACTGTCAAATGACACGCAACCCCTGCATCCATTTTCATTATCTCACTGAACGGCATGAGTAGAAGGAGGCGCAGTAGTGAGTGACATGCCCACAGGTGGCCCCACTGGCGGGCAGATGATATTTCCCATGAAGAGTTTTGTAATTCAATAGCACAACAATACAAGCCACACAGTAACATAATAGTAAGCATATCGGCTATATCCTGCTGAGTTATATTCATATAATCCATTGCGATGCTCATTTATACATGGCAATCGTGTCCAATATGTTGGTTGGTTGTTGGAGTTTTACGTCCTAACAACATCTAAGGTCATATCAGGACTCATGTCTTAGCGACTCGTGACAGTGTGCACTCATGGCGACTTTATAGTGCTGCCACACTGGGAAATCAGGCCCCCCATCACCATGACCCAATATCCCACTCAGTCATGTTATCCTGACACTGAGTGAAACAGTCCTTGTCATATCCTATTAATGCAGAGCGCAAAGCCAGGAAGCGACATGTATTAATGTTAATGAAAATAAGCAGCACCTGTTTGGACCAGTGTTGCAGTTTTAAAAGGACCCCGTTTAAAACAGGGCTTTTTGCAATGCGCTTGTGTCAAAGTCGAATGACTGGTTTGACTCGACCAGGAATCGAACTCCAGATGGCCCGCACTAGAGGCCTGCACTTACAGATTCGGCCATTGCACCTGGTGTTGCAGTTTTAAAGTGCACCTAGTTTAAAATGGGGCTTTTCACACTGCGCATGCACATGTATTTCTGCCTGATTGAGAGTGTACCCGTGTTTATTAACTTGGTAATTGCTTCTTAACTTTTTAGTGCACACAATTATAATATATACTATTAAGCATAAAATAATCACTACAATTATTCCCGAAGGAATCCTTGCTTGTCTCGCCCTAGAATTCCAGAGAGCTCCCCAACAGACAGAAGCAAGCCAGAAATTCAGAAAAGTTTTCAGGCTCGCCATTCGACTTTGACACAAGCGCATTGCAAAAAGCCCTGTTTTAAACGGGGTCCTTTTAAAACTGCAACACTGGTCCAAACAGGTGCTGCTTATTTTCATTAACATAATTCATTGCTGACTTACACATCCATATTAAATATCGCATATATGTTGCTTATTTATATTCACTACACATCATATTACTCATACTGACTGTTGTGGGGGGGGGTGCGTATGGGAAATATTACTCCTAGAGCAGGATTCGAACCCACACTTCTTGCCATTCCAGGACTAAAGTGCCTGTTACACTATGCCGGATTGACCAAGAGACAGAATTTTCTAGTCCAGTGGTGTTCGGGCGTGATAAGTATCAAAATGTATTAAAATGTGTCAAAATGTTGCGATATCGGGTCAAACGCCGCCAGATGAACGGACATGAAACGGACATGAAACGGACATGAAACGTACATGACCTGGTAGCCAATGGATGATAAGTGGACTAAATGAACTCAAACTGGACAAGAAACCATACACATCATCCGTTCCAAGTTTTGCGCATGTTCGAAACTTGTGACCGATCAGGCCGGGTATCGATGGATATGCAATGGATATGCAATGGACACAAACCGGACTTTGCCGGATATCGACAGACTTTGTTCGGTTTCTTTCCATTTCCCCAATCCAGTGATCTGTGACAGAGCCTTAACATTCTAACCATTAATATAATATCTAGCTGTCCTGGATCAATCAACCTATCCATGCTTACCTGTTTTATGTAGCTCCTTGTCTGAAAGGTCAGTGTAGACTACTACAATATAAAATATATCGAATATCTCTTGCTCATTTCTATCCATATACTACATCCAAATACTACATCAAATAGCAAATCTATTTATGAGATCGCATATCATTAATTATGTAATAGTTCTGCTGGTAATTATCTGTAATTATTCCTGTTGGGTTGGGCTCTATGCTGCTATGTATTTATATCAGTCAGTTTCTTGGGGCGGTGGAGCAACCTGGCGAGCAGCAAGGTTTGCTTCAGAGAAGGCAAATGCTAAACTGTGTGCTGGGTTCTGGTCGGCTGCCCCCCTCCATCATCCCATTTCGCTACAAATTATGCTTTAATAAAATGTAATTTTAGCTCTAACTCATGGTCATCCTCATTTTATGGAATACATTAATAATACCCGATGACAATTCCAAATCCTGTGATGATTTTATTTACTATGTGATGTATAAGCATTAAAGGATGTGTAATTAATTATGCACATATAAATAGGCAGAGTATTCCTGTATTATTATTATTTGCTATTACGTTATTCGCAAAATATATTATTCCAATCGCTGACTGGCCAGGATTTGCCCCTGGTTGCCTCCACCAGCGCCGCCAACAGCCGTTTCCGTCGGCGCTCTCGGCAGGTTAGTCACTTACCCATTGGATTTGAAACTTTTACCAGTAAGCATGTTATTGTGCTAGCCAAGACGTTCAATAAAGTATAATTATTGGGAAACTTTCACAGCTTATTATATTCTAAGTCATCTACTGTACTGATCTGTTATTAATTGTTCATTGACTATACAACAGGCCATTTGTGTCGCCCTCTGCCTGCAAATGCTGTAACTTGTCAGGCGGCGCTCAGTCACTCTGCCCGCGATATGCGTTTTCATTTCCATATAGCCAGAAGCCAATTTACACCTTCTCATTAAAGTGCCTGTCACACTATGCTGGATTCAGCAATGGACAGAATTGTCTAGTCCGGTGGTGTTCGGGTGGGATAAGTATCAAAATGTATCAAAATGTGTCGAAATTTGCGATATCGGGTCAAAGGCAGCCAGACGAACGAACAGTAAATGGATATGAAACATACATGAATGGATAGCCAACGGACAATAAGCAGAGTAAGCAAACTCAAACCGGACAAGAACCATAGAAGTCAATCCGGCGGCATCCATTCCAAGTTTTGTGCATGTTCAAAACTTGCCACCATACACACCGGACACCACTGCACACAGAATGGAAACACCGGATGCTGACCATATAGAAACTGGACATTGACATATTCCACCAGACTTTGTTCAGTTTCTTTCCATTTCCCCAATCCAGTGAGGTGTGACAGAGCCTTAATGCATCAACGGCTAAAAATATCCCCCAAAACAAAATGGCCGCCAAGTGTTTATGGCCGGCACCCACTGGGCACCATTCCAATGTGCCTAAAGCCTAGTACACACCTCCCGTATAGGATTCACGCACTAAAACCGGCGACTCGACCCGACCCGCTTAAAACTGAAAACGGGCCGATTCATTTTTCGAATCGCGAATCACAATCGTAATCGGCCGGTTTTAGCCCTAAAACTGAGGTTTTATGCGCGAATCGTAATCGCTAGGTGTGCGCAGGGAGCGCACACCCTGCGATTTGTGTGTGCGAAACGGGCAGTTTTAGATCGTATACGGTAGGTGGGTGCGCACAAACGGTAGGTGTGTACCAGCCATTACACGTCTAATTAGGGCCGACCACCAGCTTGCCACCACTGGGCTCCTTATATCCAATTTCTAACCTACACAGACATAACCTAGCATTGCCAAATTTAAATATATTCTCTAATTTGTTGGGATATTCTTCTTAATCTATTTCGATCCCAATAGTATCCGTTCTTTTTGTTCATTTCATGTTCGTATATTTGGAGTATTATTGTTTTTTTAATAAAAATTTACAAATTCGTTGTTTGGGAATTTGTTTGTGAATCTTAGTGGAGGGTGTGTTAGTGACACAGCCCGTGGCGGGCATGCGCATGAGTACAGAGGAGGTGGTGCCCTGAACCATGTCAATAAAAAGCACACCTGCCACATGGTGGGGAGTTGGGAGTAGACCCGGGACAGACGGCAGTCTACAGACATGCGCCCCCTTAAAGGTCATCACACGCGACCGTGGCACATTTACATAATACCTGGACGTGACCTAATTTACTGGATCAGACGGTATGACCGAATGGGATGAACATCCATCTCCCGATTTGGTGGATCGGGGGATTCAAAACGACGAGTTCAAAACCTGGTCGAGTCAAACTAATGATTTATAAATTAATACTTGTCGCTTCCTAGCCAGGTGCTCGGTATTATTAGGATAGGGCAAGGACTGGTTGGCTCAGTGTCAGGATATTGTGACTGAGTGGGATATTAATGTCATGATGCTGGTGGCCAGACCTACCAGTGGGGCAGCACTAGAAAGCTGCCATGAGTGTGCACTGTCACAAGTCGGTACCTGTCCTGATATGAGCTTAGATGATGCAAAGATGTAAAACTCCAATAACTAACCTAATTACCTGTTAGTGCAGTCAGCTGCACCCAGCTCATCAAGTGAAATGTCACATACACAGGTAGGCATCATGGACTCATGATGGGGTAACGGTTAGGGCGCTGGGCCTTGGATGGCAGAATGTGGGTTCGGGTCTCATACTAGGGATGATGTTGTCATACATTGCATACACCTCACAACCTTTACATAGATTGAACATAAAATGCTGATGTGTGGGTTAGTGGTGACCTCCATCTGGAATCGGCACGTGAATACACAGTTCCGTCCTGATATGACCTTATATGTTGTAAGGACATAAAGCTCCAACACCTAGCCAACGCACAGAGTTTGCAATGGTTGCAATATTAGCATTTTGTTTGATTCAATATCTCCCCCTGTCACATATGAACTGCTCGCGGCCTCAGTGCTGTCACACCCAGAACTGCTTACTCCCTTATTAACCGGCCTGCCGCTGTCCATCAGCACTTCCCAGCAAGCCAGCAATGCGTCCACACCTCCAATTTCTTCCGTCCGCCCACCCTTTTAATTGTACTCTGAGACTTTACGTGTGTTATTCTTTAGATGGCCTCAGAAACATATGTTCTCCCAGTGTAAATAATGTTGATTTACCTACACTTCCTTGGTTGAGTCACTCCTTATCGCATCAGAGAAGTGAATCGAGAAACTATGTCGATGGTTGTTTTTCCCCCCAGTGAATTCTGGAACCGGCAGCAGAAGGCAGTAGTGAGGAAAATAGGGGAGTGGTGGCGCCACCAGTCCCCAGGAGGGAGAGCAGGGGGAGGTTAATATATAAACCAAGCTGATTGGAAGATAATAGATAGCAGGAGAAGTTTCTGATTATTTATACTGGCATAATCCTTATGGATCACAACTATATACCCATAGCTAGTGTCGGGATTCACTATATTCCAGTTAGTATTTCGCGACACTAGTAGGGTTGGGACTGGTGGCGCCACCTGGCCAACTGTGAAAAGGGGTCACCCAGAAAGTAGTGCACAATATATGGGTGATCATATAGGGACCATTCCCTTTCGCACATTTATACTCACATAATTCTTATGCGTCACATATATACTATTACTAGATAACTCCAGGGTCCACTGTGTGTTATACTACAGTGTATGCCTCCCGTGTCGAGCATGTACACTGCATCACTTTTCTGGATCGATGCAGTGTGCTTCCTCCCCATAGTAGCCCAGCCAAGACCATCATTAGTGGTCCGCTCGGTCCCACAGTGTTGGCATCTTGGAAGACTTGCAACCCTCAGTCTGATCCACTGACAAGGTCAAGCTAACCTTTTCAAATCAACAAGGACTCAACTAGGTAAAGAGGACTCATAATCACATGTTTTCAACGGTTAGCAGAATGGTAGAAATGTGGGTTCGAGACCCGGTTTAGGTATGATGATATCGTCGTAGGGGTAATGCAAATAGAAAATATTGCGCTTAGAGTCGGAATCGAACCCACATCTCGTGCATTCTGGGTCAGTGTGCTAACCATTACACCACCCTGTTGTCATCACCCTATCCCCACCTACCTATATATGTGGCTCCTTACCTGAGAGGTCAGTCCAGACACCTACAATATCGTAATCAGGTGAAATGTCACCTACACAGATAAGTGTTGAGAGCTGGATTGAACCAGGGAGCGTAGATGAGTTAATTCCGAGGGAAGCTCGTAACGGAATGGCAGCAATCTAGGTTCTAGTCCTGCTCTAGGTGATAACACCTCCGATGATAAGAATGGGGAGCTGGATTGAACCAAGGAGCGCAGAAAGGTTATTTTCTAGGGAAACTCGAAACGGAATGGCAGCAATCTAGGTTCTAGTCCTGCTCTAGGTGATAACACATCCGATGATAAGAATGGGGAGCTGGATTGAACCAGGGAGCGTAGATAGGTTATTTTCTAGGGAAGCTCGTAACGGAATGGCAGTAATCTAGGTTCTAGTTCTGCTCTAGGTGATAATACCTCCGATGACAATATCTCATATACACACAGCCCGACTCAGTATGTAGAAACATCGCACTTCAACGTAAGGCGCCTTTAAAATAAAACTCCTTACCTGTGTCTTGATTTGTACCTGGTTTGATTGGTGTTGATTTATTTTAAATCCTTTTTTTTGGTGCTCTTCCTTTAGAACTGAAGTGAAAGGCTAATAGCTACCTACCTACTTGCCTGCTTACCTACGGACATACACCGTCACTACTAGTTCTACTCACCCTCCCACCCCACCCCTCCCTCCTCCCTCCCACCACCACCACCACCATCCCCATCCCCTACCTCCTCGCCCGTTGCCATAGCAACGCCAGGGTAGGCCGGCTCAGGTGTTCTATTAGCCGAGTCCACCGTGATTGCCTTTGATTCGCGAAGCAATCTAAGCGGGCTTTTGAAGTCGGCGGACAGAGGTAATGGCTTTCACTCAGATAGCGCCACCACCGGGCGCCCGCCGAACTAGGCGACGTTTTACCTGTGTCTCTCTCCTCTCGCCCCGCCGCCCAGGAACCAGCACCGCATGACGTCACAACCAATGGCACCGCCGCCGGTGTAGTTGTCGTCTGCCCGCGCGTTGCAGAAGAGGGACTCTGTGATTGGTGGGTTTGGAGTGGGTGGGAGGGTGGGGGTTTGACGGGAGGGGGTCGTGTGGGGGGTGGTGGTGGGGGTGTAGCGGGCGTTGGAGTGTGTATGGGGGGTAGGGATACATACTTGCTTGGGAGAGTAGGGTTGGGGGCGGGTTTTATTGGTTGTTGGAGTTTTACTTCCTGGCAATATCTAAGGTCATATCAGGATGGGTGTCAACTTGTGACAGTGTGCATTCAAGGCGCCTTTATCGTGCTGCCTCATTGGGAAATCAGACTGGCAGCACCATGATCTGAAGCGAGTACAATATATGAAATGTACTCCCAGTATATTCTAGCTATTGTATTTAACTGAAATAATCCTGGTATAAAAGGGACAAAAATGAATGGCAGCAAGTATATTATACTAAAAGTAGTGCATGGATAAAAATATGTTATCTATTTCTAAAATATTAGCAATTGTACTGGCCTGCACTGACCTTTCAGGCAATCATCCCAATACAGAGGTAACCGTGGATAGGGTGATTGCCTCAGGGAGCCTAGGTAGTCTAATAGCTAGGATGCTAGCACAGCAATGCCAAAAAGGGTTGCTTCAAATCATACTCTCCGCCCAACATTTCCCATTTTCAACACCTCCATGACACAATATACTTTTTTTCTTTTCACTGAAAGGGATTTTACAATATTTGGGGGTACACTATTTATAATCATCTGAATGCAATCTTATTTCAGTGAGGATGATACACTGGTGTTTTGGATGGTGTCCAACGACGGTAATTTACAAGCAATAAATAACAGAGTAAGATAATTAGATGCATTATATCAAAACTATTCTTAGCTAACAAAGAGGCATCGATCCGTCTTCGTAACATCAAACATTATTATCATGTTTTAATTGTTTAAAAGCTGGTTTTAAATACAGGTGTGTGGGTGTGGTATATTACTATGACAGCTACCTTCTCCATTCAGTGTAATTTCCCCATACTGCGGCCATTTTGAATAACAATGCCAATATGTGTAAGATGACCAGGCTATTGTTAGCATAATCTGACCTTTGTAGCAAAATTACAATGTGTAGTTTTGGTTTGCGTCAAATGAAAAGCGAATATTTCCACTTAATGCTGCTTCCGCCATCCAGTGTTCATGATACTGTCATGAGGGGTAATGACAATGGGAAATATTGCGCATACAGCAGGATTCGAACCCACACCTGTTCCATTCTGGACTATTACGCTAACCATTACACCACGTAAGTGCCTGATTTAATCACCCTATCCATGCCTAACTGTCTATATTGTGACTTGCCTGTGAGGTCCATGCACCCTGGTCGAGTCAAACCAATGACTTAACAATTTATACTTGTTGCTTCCTAGCCTGGCGCTTGGCATTATTAGGATAGGGCAAGGACTGGTTGGCTCAGTGTCAGGAGAATGTGACTGAGTGGGATATCAGGTCATGGAGCTTGCGGCCCGGTCTTCCAGTGGGGCAGCACTATAAAGTTGCCATGAGTGTGCACTGTCACAAGTCGGTAGCAGTCCTGATATGGCCTTAGATGTTGCTAGGATGTAAAACAACAACAAACAAAACAAACAAAGTGAGGTCCATGTAGGTTATATCACTCATCACCCTGGAATTGGAACTCTCTTAAATGGTTTATCTCCATGAATGGGTTTAATGATTACAATTACATAATTCCTACATACAGGGACTGGACTTACCCATATACACACAGGATAGATTCAACAATCATACACCTCATAACTTGTACAGGATCCAGGTCACAGGAACCATTGTCGGCGGGGGGGGTGATGAAAATGGGACAACTTGCATGTAGAGCAGGATTCGAACCCACACCTCTTGCATTGTTGGCTAGTGTGCCAACCATTACACCACCTAAGCTGCCTGATGTCGTCACCCTATCCATGCCTACCTGTCTGTGTCGTGCTTTGCCTGAGAGATCAGTTGATTGATTGATTGATTGATTGGTGGTTGCTTTACGCCATGTCGGCAGCATAGGCCATATTCACGGCGAGAAATGTTTGTTTTTTGTTCAAACCATCGCTTTTACATGTAAAAGCAGACAATCAATTATGTGCCAATAGACACTAATTAAATTAGAAAGCTCACAATCATATATGTGTGGTCAAGGGAAACAAATTCCCATAGAAAAAGAAAAGTTTTATTAATAATTGATAGAATCCATTTAGTAAACTATATGAGGTGGTACAGTCCAGCTGCCCTCAAAAAGGCTAAAATGTTTTCCTGTTTTACCTTAGTAAAAAGGTCATGCATACTGTCTGCAGTGTAGAACCGTTGGCGCAGGGCCAAAAAATCAACGCAACTTAGTAAAATGTGTTTGAGTGTCAGTGGGGACTGACACCCAATACATTCAGGGGGAGGTTCCCCCTTGAGCAGAAAAGCATGTGTAAGCCACGAGTGGCCAATACGGCAGCGGCTAAGGACCACTTGGTCCCGCCGACCTCCCGCATGAGTCTGTGGTGGCTTTCCCACAGATGGTTCAATTTCTTTAAGTTTATTAATGTTTTCATCCCACTCATGTTGCCATTTGGATTTTATGTGGGTGGCTATTAGTGGTTTCAGATCAGAGTGAGGGATCAGACACGGTTCAAGATCACAGTTCAGGGCCTTCTTTGCAGCCCGATCAGCTCGTTCGTTTCCTTGTATGCCAGCATGGCCAGGCACCCAGCACAGGTGGATGTCATACCCATCCGTTGTCAGTTGGTTCATTTTATAAATGACCGTTGCTAGAATAGGGTGATTCGTTTTCAGTCCAGCAACAGCCAGGAGGCAAGAGAACGAATCACTGTATATAACATAGTTAGTGTGGTTGGATACCTCGATACACTCCAAAGCGAGAAGGAGTGCTCGGGCTTCTGCAGTGAAAATCGAGCTCTGATCGGGCAAACGTACACCAAATATATCACGTCGGCAAACTGCCGCAGCAGCTACCCGGCTTTGGTCTTTTGAACCATCAGTGTATATGGAGAGGTGGTCTGCAAACTGGCCTTGAATCTCTATATGCAGTCCTTGGTACTCGAGTGGATGTGTCCCAGACTTCCTCAGTTCCGTGAGTTGGCGGATAACCGATGGCTTTCTCAATGACCACTTTGGATGTTCTGGGACTTTGGCATCCTCCAACATGTCCAAATCCACACCCAAGGCCTCCAAATGAGATTTCATTCGGAGCCTCAGTGGCCAGATGTAATTTGGCCTGGCTTCATACCTGGATTCGTCATGATGCTCGAATAGACAATTTTGTGCCGGATTTAATGCATTAGTTTTTATCTTGACTACATATTGCATGGCCAGTTTGATTCTCCTGTTGGTAAGTGATGGTTCATTGGCTTCGACATAAAGGCTCTGAACTGGTGAGGTGCGGAAGGCCCAAAGGGCCATGTGCAGTCCCTGGTGGTGGATCGTGTCTAGCAGCCCAATATATGATTTCCTTGCGGAACCGTATACGTTCTGTACACGGAGAGCAGAACATCTCTGTCCACTCCCCACTCTGAGCTGGACAGCGCCCTCAGAATATCCAGCGCTTTCAGGCATCTCCTTTCAGTGCAAACTCCTCCATTACCTTAATCTGAGAAGGGTATTTACCTGTTTTATACTGACTATTCGATTCAATATTGGAACAATTATCTTGTAACCGAAGATAAAATCAGCCAAGGAAAATGTCAGGTAGGAATAGTAATTGACTGAAACAGTAAATTATAGAATATTCATCCTAGAATGCCAGAATGTGGGTTCAGATCTTGCTATATACAGAGGGTCGCGGACGCTTTCTCAGACCCCAATGACAGTTGATCCATGACCAGCATAATATATTTGTTGAGCACAGCAAGTCTACTGAACCTGCCTTCCTAGTATATTTTCAATGTTAAGTTCATGACCTCAATAACTATCCATAAACCTATCGCCAGACACTAATCTAATTAAGACTTCGCATTCCAAGAGTGACAAATCTAATGTGCTTCTGTACTGTGTAAAGTGGCAAATAGGCATGCGGACGTGGGTAGGTTGCTTGCATATTGGATACTAGGTGGTTAATCTGAATGGGGTACATTGCCACAGAATGACAGGAACACAGGCTCAAATTCCTCTGTGGAAATGTTAACCTGCGTGTTGCAAGAGAGATATGTTGGTATGATGTTAATGGCGGATGTTGCATCGAAGGGGCAGTAACATGACCAACACAACTTTACTTAAATGGGCAGTAACATCGCCAACACAACTTTACTTAAATGGGCAGTAACATGACCAACACAACTTTACTTAAAGGGATAGTAACATGACCAACAATACGGTATTTAAATGGGCAGTAACATGACCAACACAACTTTATTTAAAGGGGCAGTAACATAACCAACACAACTTTATTTAAAGGGGCAGTAACTTGACCAACACAACTTTACTTGAATTTTAAAGGGATGGTAACATGACCAACACAACTTTACTTAAAGGGGTAGTAACAGAACCAACACAACTTTATTTAAAGGGGCAGTAACTTGACCAGGACAACTTTATTTAAAGGGGCAGTAACTTGACCAGCACAACTTTACTTAAAGGGGCAGTAACTTGACCAACACAACTTTACTTAAACTGAGAGTAACTTGACCAACACACGTTTACTTAGACTTTAAACGCGTGGTAATGGGGCTGTCACACTACGACGTAACGACGTCAACGTAGGGAGAACGTGAAGAACGTTGAACTTCTCGGCGTAGTATGCAAATTTGGGCACAAGTTGAACGTGGATGCAGCGTAGTGGACGAGAGAGCAACGTCGTAAAGCGTAGTGATACGTCGTTCGACGAGAGAGGTCAACGTAATGACGCTGACGGAACGTTATGAACGTTATTCAATCGCAGAAGAACGTTACGTGACGTTCGCTACGTCATGATACGTTGAACGTACGTTGAATGCACGTTCTCCTGACGTTCTCCTGACGTTGTCCTGACGTTCCCATTACGCCCCGTGGGCATTTGCACTTGGTTTAATGGGGGTCAACGTAGTGGAACGTAGTTGAACGTAGTGAGGAGCGTTGGAATAACGTCCGTTTAACGTCATTGACGTTCGCTGAACGTGAACAGAACGTACGGCAAACGTAAACCCTTACGTTCGACCTACGTCGAAACTTTTGAACATGTCCAAAACCTCGACGTAATTCGACGTAACACGACGTAATGTGACGTAGCTCGACGTCACTCTAACGTCATTATGACGTCATCATAACGTAATCCAACGTACATCAACGTAATGACGAAATATCACTATGTTAGACTCACGTTGGCTCATTACGTCGTAGTGTGACAGGGGTATTACATGACCACCACTACTTTACTTAAAGGAACAGTAACTTGACCAACACAACTTTACTTAAAGAGGCAGTAAATTGACCAATATAACTTTACTTAAAGGGGTGGTAACATGACCAACACGCCTTTACTTTAAGGGATAGTAACATGACCAACACGACTTTATTTAAAAGGGCAGTAACTTGACCAACACTACTTTACTTAAAGGGGCAGTAACTTCACCAACACAACTTTACTTAAACTGGCAGTAACATGACCAACACAACTTTATTTATTCACAGTTATCTTGGTCAACTGTGACTAGCCATTAGTTGTATGATACGTGGCTAGGGAGGAGAGGAAGGCGGTAGTTGGAATAAAAACACTTTATTCACAGAAGGTCAAGTGCAGACAATGAGGATAAGACAATAGGTAATTAATTAAAACAATGAGGACATGAACAGTTTAAGGCAGGATAATGGAAGAGTACATGCATAGATAATGGTAAGATTAAGTGTCACTAAGGACCTAAGGTCAATGTCGATCGTGGGGGAGGGACCCCGAAGAGCCCTGCACCCTATGTCCAGGTGATAGAGTAATGTAGTATGGGTGGGTGGGTGGAGAAAATGAGTGCTCCAGGAGAGGGAGGAGAGGCGAGTGGCTGGGAGCAGCTAGGCGGCCGGTTTATAAGGCCGGAGAGAGGGGGGGTTGCGTCAGGGCGGCAGCGGAGGGAGGGTGCAAAGAGGGGGGGGGGGGTCCTCCTCCCCTGCCACGAATCAACCGCAATGCGAGCATTACGACCAATGTAAAACAACCTTGATTTAATACGATAATGAAATGTTATATTTTAACTGTTGGTTGCCATGGTAACTGTAGTTTTGGTGGAAAATACGTGTTTTTCTTGTTGTTGAAAGGATACCCTAATGCCTGACTTTAAAGGCATTACTTTCCCCACATTGGGAGAGCTGCACATTGTCATAGCTACATTGAGAGGTATGGGTGCATCCATAGAGAACTCTCGCATAGATGATGCATGGACAGATATTCATGCAAGGAGTAAATGACAGAAACAGATCTTTGAAGAACATTCTGGCCACAACAACAACAACGTGCTAGGAGTGGAACAGGCCAGGCTGGGCGCTCCGCAACCTGTTCCAATACAGCAAGCACCACCGGTACGGCCATTTAGAATGTGGAAGGCGCCTCGTATTTATGGCACACGCGTCCAAAATGACTTGGCAGAAACCAGTTTTAACAGTAATGTAATTGAATTATTAATAAGGCCAAGGAGATATTGCCTTTCACAACGGGCCCAAGCGGCTGTCTCTGTCAAATTTAGCAAATGCTGCGCTCTTTCTTTTGATGCTTTTACATTTGCTACATCGGAATTTGAACCATGGGCGGATGAGAAGCGCGGAACCAATTAGCTCAGTTGGGGTTTGCAAATGAGGGTGGTGTCGCTATATATGTGTATTAGGTGGGTTGGTTCTTGGAGTTTTACCTCCTGGCAACATATAATGTCATATCAGGACGGATATGTACCAGGTGGCACTGACTTCATAGGGTAATTAAAGGGGCTCTCACACTACCACATATAGTGTTAGCGTGTGCCGATGTATGCGATTTTCGACCAACACGTCGGCATATGGTGTCATAGGTTACGTATACATTGGGAATACATCGAGTACGCTTGGGATACGGCGGCATAGGTCGGCATAGGTCGAGCCGCTAACAATATTTGTGCATGTTCAAAATTGTCAATGTATGTTGCCGTACGGCTCATACGTTGCTCATACACTCAGCGTACACTCGGCATATGTCAGCGTACATTATGCAAATGTCAGGGGTAGGTTGGAACACGTTAGTCATACGTTCAGCCATGCAGTCTGTGTACAGCCAACGGATGCATAATGTACTCCTAATGTACTTCGAACATATGCCTGCCGTATCTCCAGCATACTTAACTTATATGCCATATTTCTAGCGATGAAGTAACGTATGTAACTTTGGTAAGCGTACCGTGAGTCTATGCGATAGGTCAGAGATGCGTTCTTCATACATTACATACATTGTGTGTACATTGTGTGTATGTTGTATGTATGTTGTGTGTACACCCATTTTTATCTCCCGCCCCTGCAAAGTTTGATGAATGCCAACGTACTGGCAAATTGTTGTATGTTGGGTACACGCTAACGCCATACGTCATAGTGTGACAGGGCCTTTATTCACCTAGCTATGTTTGCGTTTTTGGATTTTACATCCTGGCAACATCTAGGATCATATCAGGAGGGGTACCAACGTGTGACAGTAGACACTCATGGTAACTTTATAGTGTTGCCCCACTAGGAGACCAGGCTGGCAGCACCATTACCCAATTTACTACTCATTCACATTATCCTGATACTGAGCTAACCAGTCCTTGCCCTATCCAACACTCCAACCACACTACCCACCTCCAACCACACTACCCACCTTTGTCACTCACAGCAAACATAAATTAAACAAGTTTTATATAAGGGACGGATAACCTCTTGCAAGCGATTATAACCTTTCTCAACCCACTATTACATCCTTGGTCCCCTTTGAACTGCAGTGTAGGTTTCTGCATGACCAACGCAATGGCCGAATCGGTAGAGCCCAGGTCTCCTATGCGGAAAGTCGGGAGTTCAATTCCAGGTCGAGTTAAAGCAGTGACTTACAAAATTGATGCTTGTTGCTTCCTAGCCAGGCGCTTAGCAGCAAAGATTGGTTGGCTCGGTGTCAGGATAATGAGTCTGAGTGGGATGTAAGGCCATTATGCTGGCGGCCTAGGCTCCCAGTGGGGCAGCACTATAAAGTCACCATGAGTGTGCAATGTAACAAGTCGGTATCCGTCCTTATATAACCTCAGATTTTGCTAGGACGTAAAACTCCAACAACCAACCAACGCAAATATATGTTTCCCTCCTACGTCCGATTATATATCTAGGTCACTAATATTGCTCATCTCTGCTCATATCTGTTCGTATTGACCGATCACGTGTACCTCCGCCTCCCACTCCCTCGTGGGTCCCTCACACTTCCGGCTCACGATATACATATCACCCAGGGCCCCGCCAGTGTACATAAAGCATGCCGGCCAGTATTAATTGCAAACACTACAAGATGCACGTGCCCCCACTCCGTTCCCGGAGCTGGTTTCTGTCGGCAGACTTGTGTACATAACCAGCGGAGGCGCTGGTTAACCAACGGATTCACCGACGGGTTTTAGCAAATGTACTAAATAAGCAGCCTGGTCGAGTACACCTCCGGCAGTTCAAAGTGAACCAAGGACGGAATAGTGGGTTGAGAAAGGTTAAATTGCTTGCAAGAGTTTATCCGTCCCATATATATAAAACGTGTATAATTTATGTTTGCTGTGAATGACAAAGGTGGGTAGTGTGGTTGGATGCTTGGTGGTTTCACCAGTGGTTATAATAATTTGGTGAGTAATCAGTTAGTAAAAACAATATATCTATACATCTTCTACGTACTTATACTCACATGAATGATCCAATGTGGCTGACACCAGACAGTGGCCATTAGGTGTGAGACCAGCCGAGAGGCACGCCACCAGTCATGTGTGTTGGGTCGTGGAGGATATATATTACAGATGAGGAACATGTATCCCCTCCTCTGCATGCCCAACTTGGAGACTAAATCACTTGAGCACAGGATTCCCATGCAGACTAAATCACTAAATTGCTAGAGCACAGGATTCACTTGCAGGAATTCAGGAGTTTGAACCCAGTTGAGTCAAATGACACTCCAGTTGCCATATTGCCATGGAAATTGTGTGTTACAGAATTCTGCTGTGATATATGCTGCACATTGGGTATTTTACAGTTATTGTATACCTTAATCTATACAACATTATTGTGTAAAATAATCCTATCTTGAAAAATGGCTGGATTGATTGATTGGTGGTTGCTGTATGCCGTGTCGGCAGCATAGGCCATATTCACGGCGAGAAATGTTTGTTTTTTGTTCAAACCATCGCTTTTACATGTAAAAGCAGACAATCAATTATGTGCCAATAGACACTCATTAAATTAGAAAGCTGACAATCATATATTTGTGGTCAAGGGAAACAAATTCCCATAGAAAAAGAAAAGTTTTATTAATAATTCATAGAATCTATTTAGTAAACTATATGAGGTGGTACAGTCCAGCTGCCCTCAAAAAGACTAAAATGTTTTCCTGTTTTACCTTATTAAAAAGGTCATGCATGCTGTCTGCAGTATAGAATGGCTGGAAGACCAGTGCTTCGCACTGACAAAAGAACTTATTCAGCAGAATAAACATATTTACCACACAGAACCCCCCCCCCTCCAACAGAAAAGAAGCCAACTAGAGGTAGTGTACACAGCGGGGTCAGCGGACATGTTGTCCTATGCAAGCAGCGATTAACCTTCCATCAGAATGTGCACATGGTTCATTATTAACAAAAAAATAATAATAAAAGAAGGAATGGCCCTTTTGTGCACCAGGGTGTTGGTTTTATCAGGGTGAATTTCACATAGCGCACACCACCCCACATCACCCTACCCCTCTCACCCCAGCCACACACACTGTCGCACCCATGGACCCCCCCCCCCTTTCCCCACCCTCCCCTCTTCAGCCCCCAAGTTGTCCGCCGGCCACACACACTCCGGTCGCCCCCTGACCATGGCACCCCCCCCCCCCCATTGCCCAATACTCTCCTCACTCCTCTCTCGTCCAACCCGGTGCCCTGCCTCGTCCTGGCCCGCCCTTATACTCCCCACCCCGCCCACTCCCGGGCCCCGCCCGCCGTGCTCCCCGGCCCCGTCTCCCACGTCCACCCGCCCTCGCCAGCCCCCCACACCCGCCCGCGCTGCTCCCCGGCCTCGCCCGCGCTGCTCCCCAGCCTCGCCCGATTGGCTCCCAGCCCCGCCTCACGCATATCCCGCCCGCCGCACCCTGCTGCTGGGTTGCGTGTGGTTGAGCTGCTCAGTGTTGGCCTTATTAATAGTTTCAGGTTAATCAGCCCCTCCCCTTTGCCGATAGTAATTACCGGCCTGGTGGCGTGTTATCTGCTGCCACATGCAAGCTCAGGTCACTAGGACCCCTGGTGCCTTGCCACCACCGGCTCGCTAACCAGGGGGCGCCACTACAGTGACACTGGCCACGTCTCCGTTACACAAGCGCCACCTCAGTTAAACGGGCATAACCATAGTTACACTGGTTGTGTCTCAGTTAAAAAAGCGTCACCTCAGTTAACGCATCATCACCATAGTTACACTGGTCGTGTTTCAGCTACACACATGTCACCTTAGTTACACTGACTTCATCTCAGTTAGACAAGCGTCACCTCAGTTATACTGGCTGTGTCTCAGCTACACACGTTTCACCTTAGTTACATTGACTTCATCTCAGTTAGACAAGCATTACCTCAGTTACACTGGCCATGTCTCAGCTACACACGTCTCACCCTAGTTACACTAACTTCATCTCAATAGGACAAGTGTCACCTCAGTTACACTGGCCATGTCTCTGCTACACACGTGTCACCTTAGTTACACTGTCTTCATCTCAGTTAGAGAAGCTTCACCTCAGTTACACTGGCCGTGTCTCAGCTACACATGTGTCACCTTAGTTACACTGACTTCATTTCAGTTAGACTAGCTTCACCTCAGTTACCCTGGCGTCGCCCTAGTTACCTTGGAGTCGCCTCAGTTACACTGTCAAAGTTTCTAATCTGCTGGCTTCACGACAGCCATGTGTGTTTTGTTCCCTCGTGTTTATGCCTGCGTGTATGCAGTGTGTATTAGACCCTGTCTCATCACTCAAGTTATCTCAGCGGTAAAGAACCACACATTGATAGCAAGGGGTGGGGTGGGGGGTTGGGGTGGAGGGTGGGGGGGGGGGTCTGGATCGAGGACTTTAATATAATACAACTGAAACAGAACTAGGTCAAAGGGGAGATTGGGTGGATACAAATTGTTCCCTAAATATGGTTGCTAATTAAATGGAATTTACTATTTAATTTTCTTTTAAAGGGGGATAGAAATTGTTCCCCAAATGTCGGGTCTCGCAAATCATATATATTTTTTTTAACAAATGAGAACAGGGTGGGTGGGGATATCATTTCCCTCTATACTAGTATAATGTGAGTGGTCATGAAATATAATTTTGTAGGAAGGTGGGTTGTGGTAGGAAAATGTTCCATAAATGTGGAAGCTAATGATATAACATTTAGAAGAGGGAGGTGGGTGGACACACAAAATTATTCCCTACTGGTAGCCCGAACGCCATATTTCTGCGATTCTGTGGCGAGTGTTCTAACCATTGGAGTATCTAGAAATCTACCACACTAGCACACGTCTCTGCCCCCAACAATACCAGTTGCAATAACTCTACCCCAAGTCGTAGAATACCAGCTATGTTCCTGACAAAATATATCGTAAAATGCAACACCCCATGGCGTCCCCTCTTAGCGTCCCCTCATGACGTCCCCTCCTGGCGTCCTTCCCCTCCTCTCACCCCCTTCTAGCTCCCCTCCCGTTGCTTCCTAACTTCCCTGCTGGCGTCCTAATCCTCCTGGCCTCCTTCCTCTCCCGGCGTCCCCTCTTGGAGTCCTTCCTGGATACCCCTCCTGGTGTCCTAACCCTCCTGGCATCCTACCCCTCCCGGTGCCCTTCCTAGCTTCCCTGCTGGCGTCCTATCCCTCCTGGCCTCCTTCCTCTCCCCTCTCCCGGGGTCCCTTCTTGGCGTCATATCCCTCCTGGCGTTCTAACCCTCCTGACATCCTACCCCTCCCGGCGCCCTTCCCCCTTCTCCACCCACTCCTTTCTCTCCCCATCTCCTGACGGCAGCTGATGTCTTTCTACCCCTCCCCTCCACGCCTCCCCTCGCATCCACACCAATTCCAACAACACCAGCAGGACGCTGCCAATTAGCACGGACTACTCTCACCAATTAAGTCCCACGCGCGACACCAGCGAACACAAGGACTCCATTAAACAGCCACTCACCAAACCGCGTCCCTCCCCTACAAAAAGAACACCCCCCTCCCTTAAAAACTCACACACATCGTCCATCTCAAAGCGCCAACCCCCAATCTCCAACACCAACAACCACTTCAGTCAGAAGCTGCCTTCGCTATTAGGCTGAGTACCACCACTGTCTCCTCCACTATTGTCACCGCAAGTTTAATGTCGGTGTAGCCAGGTTGGGGAAATGTGTATTTATGTATTTAAGTGTGTGAGTTGTGGATATTGATTTATAAATGGTGATACATTTAACACGTCTGGTTTCTAGTGAAATATATCGTCAAGCAAATTGATTGTGTCCTTTTTCAACGTTGTGATGTTCTGATAGAAGAGAGGGTGGTTGTGTGATAGAGTTATTGTTGCACAGTCATGTTGTTGAGTTTCTATGTTACATTATCTTATTAAAGTTGCATAGTCCGATGAAAACCACACATTTTCAAAACCAAAAGACTTATCTAGACTTCATTCTACATGTACACCTTAGATACTGGTGCACTTATTAACTAATGTTTAGCTACATAGAAGGTCGTAATAAGTCAATTTAATAGAACCTATTACCCCTGTAGTCTATGGTGCCAGAGTTTTGGCATGCTTGCCAACATTAATTTGTCATGTTCTGACATCAAATATATCCAAAGTTAGCCATTTAAAATAAAAGAGACTTTAAACTAATGTGATATATACTATAATGATTAGCATCATGTATTTATCTCAGAAAATGGCAACAATTCAAAAGCATCGGACTATGCGACTTGAATTGGTTGGTTCTTGGAGCTTTACGACCTGGGAACATCGAAGGTCATATCAAGATGGGTTCCTATTATGCTAAGGGAGTGGATGGTTGTGTGGTAGTATTTATATTGGACAGTCCGACGGTTTTGTGTTTCTATCATTTCAGTACATGAATATATTAGGTTGATTGTTTTAATCTGTGTATAACTTATGTATTTATTGATGATAAGCGACTTGAGGATATTGATTTATAAATGTTGATCCATTTAGCGTATCAGGACTGGTTTCTAGTGAAATATAACACCAAACACATTATGTCCCTTTTACCATTGTGCTGTTCTGATAGGACAGTAGTCGCGTTACATATTGCACAATCATTGGTTTTGTGTTTCTGTTCGACATTGACCTATTATTATAGCAGAGTGGCGGGTTGTTTGGTGGCGTTTTTTTTTTGTTTTTTTTCTTGATGATGTATACTGCCTATCATGGATAAATCTGAATAGTCTTGTTTTCACCATGAGACAGTTTGTCATTGGAAAGTCCGAGCCTACACTTTTACTGACCCAAGGGATTTTTAACCTCCCACACCACATAGACATGGTATGAGAGCAACTAGCCTTTGATAACACTCTAAGTTATACACAGCAGTGGAAATCCAAATTGGCATAAAAGGGGGCACAGGGAATCGAACCACCTACCTTCAGATTAGGAGTGTGCCCTGGAAAAAAGTCAGACACTCTAACCACTCTGCCACAAAGAACACCGTTAATGTTACAGTCCGATGGTTTTGACTTTCAGTCATTTCATTATATTAATATATTAGATTGATTGGTTTAATCTACCTTACCTTACCTTAGCTTGAAGTAACATTTATTTTATATGGCTAACTTGGGAGATATTTAATGTGAAAGGATGCACAACTTGCCACCCAACTCCAGGTGTTGCTAGGACGCAAGAGCCCCCTCCAATAACTGGATAATCTAGCCCTCTTCCCAGCACCACCTCTGGACAATCGCCAATGCCATCCAACTTTCACACAGCCCCACAATCACATCAATAATCACACCCCGCCCCCGACTTGTGTGTGCGGAGGTGAAAAGTGTGTGGGTGTGTGGGGTAGATGTGTATGTGTAGGGCTATGTGTGGACACTTTCCCCGATGCATCAAAGAAGTTTGGCCTGAAGATTAACATCAAGAAGATGGAGGTGCTGTACCAACCCAACTCTACGCTGAACTCTGTTCCAGATTTCACCTACCTCGGAAGCACTATATCAAGTGATGGATGCATTGATGCTGAAATACAGAGGAGGATGGCCAAGGCTAGCGCATCTTTCGGCCGACTATGCCAGATACTCTGGAACAACCACCATGTGTCCTTTCTATCCACCCTACTATACAGAGCCGAGGCCTGGACAGTGTACAGACGACAGGTGAAAAAGCTGCATGCCTTCATGATGCGACATCTGCATTCAATCATGAGGCTAACCTGAAAGGACAAAGTGACAAATACTCGAAAGTAAGGAAATACTCGAACGGACGGGGCTGCCCTCTATGGAAGATCTTCTGAGCAAAAAGAATCTCTGGTGGACTGGACACCTCATGAGGATGTCATCAGACAGGCTACCAAAGCAGATCCTCTATTCTCAACTGTCTTCTGGTTACAGAAAGAGAGGGCGCCCTCGTCTCCGGTTCAAGGATACCATCAAGAGAAACCTGAAGCTGAGAGACATTAAGACCGACTCATGGACGCAACTCTCACAGCAGAGAGCTAAATGGAGAGCGGCAGTCAAGTAATTAAAGCAGTCTTTGTCGCACCACGACCGACAGCATGATGATGATGATAATGTGAGGAGTTTGGGCGGGGAGTGGGTGGGTATATGGAGGGATGTGTGGGGAGGGACAGTGTGTGCTGGGAAGTGTGTGTAGGGGAGGGGGAGTCGGGAGGGGGTGTGCGGGAATTGTGCGTGGGGCTTGCATGGTAGTATTGGTATGTGTGGAGTGTGTGTGTGGTGTGTAGGTGAGTGTGGGGTTAGTGTGTGTTGCAGGTGGAGGGGATGTTAGAAGAGTATGTGTCGGGAGTGTGGGTCGGGTTTGTAGTTTGTAGGGGAGTGAGGGGGAAGTGTGTGTGGGGAGGACACATTGTTGGGACTGCGTGTGTGGGGAGTGTGAGTGGGGTGTGTAGGGGAGTGTAGGGGAAGAGTGTGTTGGAGGTGGAGGGGGTGTTGGAAGAGTGTCTGCGGGGAGTGTGAGTGGGGGGTGTAGGGGAGTGTAGAGGAATTGTGTGTTGGAGGTGTAGGGTGTATTGGAAGGAGGGGGGTTTGTGTGTGGGGATTGGTGCGTTGTGTGTAGGGGAGTGTATAGGATGTTTGTTGGAGGTGGTGGGGTGTTGGAAGAGTGTGTGCGGAGTGTGAGTGGGGGTGTAGGGGAGTGTATAGGAATTGTGTGTTGGAGGGTAGGTTTTATTTATGTGTCTGTGGGGAGTGTGATGGGGGTTGTAGGGGAGTGTAGAGAGTTGTGTTGGAGGTGGAGGGGGTGAGGAAGAGTTGGTGTGTGGGGATATGAATGTTGTTTTGTCGGGGAATGTGGGGTAAGTGTGTGTGGGGAGTGTGAGTTGGGGCTTGGCGGGAGTATGGGGGAGTGTGTGTGGGGAGGTGTGTGGGGTTTGTCGGGGATCTTGGGGGGAAGTGTGTGTGGGGAGTGTGAGTGGGGTTTGTAGTGGAGTGTGGGGGAAGTGTGTGTGGGGAGTGTGAGAGGGTTTGTACTGGAGTGTGGGAGAACTGTGTGTGGGGAGTCTGAGTGGGGTGTCTTGTGGAGTGTGGGGACGTGTGTGTCTTGTGTACAGGCGTTGCGCATCAATCCAGATATTGTCATCGTTACGACGATTCATTGGCCAATTAGAGATGATCTAGGTAGGTTGCTAGGAGGCGAGTGTGTGTGTGTGTGGGGGGGGGGGGGTGCTGGGAGAGAGGGAGAGAAAGGGAAAAGAAAATGCATGTGTGTGAATTGCACAGTCTCTGATCTGAGGCACGTTCGTTTCAAGACACTTTTACCAACAATCCGTCCAGCAAATCACTCCATATGTAACCAGTGCCATGGGGTTATATTACCTTGCCGTGTCTGTGTATAGCAAGCAACATAAACCAGAGACAGACAGTTCTGGCTGATTGGATTTGGAGTTTTAGGTTCTAGCCATATACAACAGTCAATACCATGAGGGGGCACATTTTGGGGCAGCCTACACATATAGTGTCTTTATAGTACTGGAAATGTTTGATACCATACAACGGTCATACCCCGGTATTCCATGCCATATCACAACGGGAATCCATGTGTTTCGGTAAGCATTCATTAAAGCATTTTAGTGCTGCCCTCAGAGGGATACAAACATAACCTTCTGCACATTGCAACCATCTGCGCTTCCGTCAGATTATCCTGACATTGAAGCAATCAACAATTGCACTATCCTAATCACACTAATCATGAGGCAAGGTAGCAAGCAACAAGCATTCAATGTTCATTTTTCTTCTTTTTTTTCCTTGAGGATTTATACTGCCTATTATGGATAAGTCTGAATAGACTTGTTTTCACCATTAGACAGTTTGTTGATAGAAAGCCTGAGCCTACACTTTTACCGACCCAAGGGATTTTTAACTTCCCACATCACATAGGCATGGTATGATGCTGTAAGTTATACACAGTGGTGGAAATCCAAATTGGCAGAGGTGGGGGCATGTTCATCTCTTTGTGAGTTGATTCAGGCAGGTCTCGTACCACACAAACTGCAATAACAAACAACAAATAATTAATATTAATAATAAAGGAAACCCATACAACTTATCCACAAACCTAACCTTCAAAGGTGTGACGACGAACAACAATCTAACATTGTATATCTAGATCAAAACACTAATTGCATGTGGTCAATGTAATGCAAATGTTAACTATGTAAACAAATATAATCAACAACAACAAAATGGTAATGATATCAATCCGTGTGTATTATGACCACTACTTCAGACACCGGAAACAAGTGTATGCACTTAAAGCTGCATAGTCCGATGGAATATCAAATTTTCAAAACCAAACCAATTACTAGATTTGATTTTACATATCTAACTTAGATACTGATGCACTTATTAAGCATTTGTTTCTGTGTAGAAGGCAATACTGAGTCAATTTAACAGAACCTGTTACTGCCAAAGTCTATGGATGGTGTCAGAGTTTTAGCAAGCTTGCCAAATCTAATTTTCCATGTTTGCACTCAAAATATCTCAAAAGTTTACCATTTAAAATAAAAGTATGTTTGAACTAATGTAAAGTAGATACTAATGATCGATCTAATATATTTATCTCAGGAAAAATACAGAAATTCAAAACCATCGGACTATGCAACTCTAACCATTATGAGCAGAATATACAAACGATCACAAGAACAAAAATTAGAATCCCACACTTTAAGCACGCAATCATAATATTCCCTAGTGATTCTGGCCATTGTAGGGTTGCTCAGTTATCGAGTTGCATTATAAATCACATGCTGGCAGCAGGGTGTCCAATCCTTATTGTGGCCCACAGTTACTGGCCTATAAAGTATGATCTTCATTACTCTACTTGTGCCTGACCTGTCACACACAGAGCATATCAATATACACGCAAACCCTGAAACATCTGCATGCTGAACCTTGGTATGTTTGTTTGTTGTTATTTTACGGCCTAGCAACATCTAAGGTCATATCAGGACGGGTACCGACTTGTGACAGTGCACACTCATGGGGAGTGCCCTATAGTGCTGCACACTGGGAGACCAGGCCACCAGCACCATGACCTGATATCCCATTCAGTCACATTATCCTGACACTGAGCCAACCAGTCCTTGCACTATCCTAATAATACCGAGGGCCTAGCTAGGAAGCGGCAAGTATCAATTTTTAAGTCATTTGTTTGACTCGACCAGGGTTCGAACCCACGATCCCATGGTCTACCAACACGGGAAACGGACGCTCTAACTCATTCGGCCACCCCGTCTGGTCTACCTTGGTACGCATCCAACAATGGTAGTGCATAAACTAGAAGGCTGATTGGCTGGTTGTTGGAGTTCTACGTCCTGGCAACATCTCAGGTCATATCAGGATGGGCACCGATTTGTGACAGTGACTTGACTTTGGGGGTGGTTTGTATCCTTATGATGGTTACTGGTTGCAGAACTGCAACATTAATAGAGAGGCTCCGATACATCGGCCCAATCTTTAGATTAAACTTCAGTAGGGAGTGTTGTAGAAGCTGGGGACATCTTTACAACATTGTAACGGCGAAGCGTTGAGCCCCACATCTCTTCAGTCCGGCGGTAGTTGAGCGGTAGTTGGGCACTTGCATCCAGTCGACAGCAGCAAGCGTTTCGAGGAAGGGCAGGGAAAGATGGGTGCAGCGGTGGTTCCAGCAACGAGAACAAAGCGAGAGAAAACGTAAAGGTACAGGGCCCCACCCAAGCACACACAAAAAAGGGTAAAGTGCAGGAAAGAGAAATGATGAGAGTTGAGTCAAAGGATTGTGTCTATTTGCTCTATGGTGAGCAACCAGCGAACTAGAGACACAGACAGAGTAAGAGTAGAAAGTGAAATGCCGGCGGGCTCCCCCTCCTGGAACCCTTTTCAGATATATCAGGGAGGAGCAAGGCCAGCAGAAAGGAGATAGAGAGAGGTGTGGACAGAGTGCGACCCGGATAGCAAGTGTCTGTGACCGTGCATACTCATGGTGCCTTCATAGTCCTGGTGCACTGGGAAATCAGGCCACTGGCACCCTGACCTGATATCCCACTCACTCACATTATCCTGATACTGAGCAAACCAGTCCTTGCCCTATCCTAGTGATGCGATGCCGAGTGCCAGACTAGGAAATGACAAGTATCAATTGTGTAAGTCATTGGTTTGACTCGACAGGGAATTGAACTAGCAATCTCCCGCATGCTAGGCCTGCGCTCTACCGATTCGGCCACCGCATCCGGTATATAAAGGCTGGTATAAGCTTTATATGTGACTATTAAGAAGTAATATCATTTATTATGGAGGTATAAGAATTATGCGAGTATACATTTATCTAAGTTATTACCGACCTAATCTTCCTACTCTTTTGTTATATGATGGTAGATAGTAGTACATGAGGGTATATGAGGGTATATGAGGGTATATGAGGGTACATGAGGATACACAATGGTACATGATGGTACATGATGACACATGCTGGTACATGAGGGTACCAGATGGCACATGATTATATAATACGGTACAGGCGGGTACATGATGGTACACGAACGAAGGTGGCTGATGGTCCACAAGAGTACCTGAGGGTACATGGTTGTACATGGTGTACATGATGGTAGACGAAAGAAGGTGACTGATGGGCCACGAGGGTACCTGAGGGGTGCATGGTGTACATGATGGTACATGATGGCACGAGATGGAACACGATGGCACGAGAGGGTACATGCTGGTACATAAGGGTACACCGGGATTCATGAGCTTAGCGGGGGTTCAGGGTGTTCAGGGTGTTCACAAGGGTATGCTAAGGTTGGAGAGGGTACACCAGGGAACACGAGGATACAGGATGCCACACAATGGTACAATATGGTACAATATGGTACTCGAAAGTATGCGAGGGTACACGAGGGTACACACAAGCACATGAGGATATACGATGGTACATGAGGGTGCAATAATGTACGCGAGGGTACGCGAGGGTACATTCCTGTACACGAGGGTACTCACATTACACGACCGTACTCGAGGGTACACAAATTACACGATCGTACACGATGGTACATGAGAATACATTAGGGTACAAAAAGGTACATGATGGAACGCGAAGGAACTATTTGAGGGTTCATGATGGGGTGCGATGGTACGCGAGGGTGCGCAATGGTACACGAATGTATATGAGGGTACACGAAGGTACACGAGGGTACACGATGGTTCACAAAGGTACACGAAGGTACACGAAGGCACACGATGGTACACAAAGGTAAACAAGGGTATGCTATGGTGCACGAGAGTCACAAGGGTAAACAAGGGTACACAAAGGTACACGAGGCGGTGTGGACCTATCTAAGGGTACATAAATCAGCAGATGACATTATTATTAATGGTCATGGGTTGTACATAATATACATAAAAGGACATGCCAGTAATTGAGAGTAGCTGAAAGAGCCGACGTTAATTGAGGGTAAGTGTAGGTAACCTCGGACATTCCTGAACGAGGCTATGAAGAGGGAAGCTGACTGAGTGAAGGGATGTGAGGGCGTGTGATGATATCCAACGACCACGGGCATGCCGATAAATGGCAAGGGAGGTGAGGGTAGGCGAGGGTAGATGGAGGGGCACTAGGGTTCACGAGCGTATAGGCGGAGAGACGAGGGAAGGTGTGGGTAGATGGAGGTGCACTGGGGTTCACGAGGGTATAAACAGAGAGACAGGGGAAGGTGACGGTAGACAGAGATGCACTAGGGTTCACGAGGGTATACACAGAGTGATGAGGGAAGGTGAGGTTAGATGGAGGTGCACTAGGGTTCACGAGTGTATACGCATAAAGATGAGGGAAGGTGAGGGTAGATGGAAGTGCACTAGGGTTCACGAGGGTATACACAGAGAGATGAGGGAAGGTCAGGTTAGATGGAGGTGCATTAGGGTTCACGAGGGTATATGCAGAGAGACGAGGGAACGTGAGGTTAGATGGAGGTGCATTAGGGTTCACAAGGGTATACGCAGAGAGACGAGGGAAGGTGAGGGTAGATGGAGGTGCACTATGGTTCACGAGGGTATACACAGAGAGACAAGGGAAGGTGAGGGTAGATGGAGGTGCAGTAGGGTTCACGAGGGTATACGCAGAGAGATGAGGGAAGGTGAGTGTAGATGGAGGTGCACTAGGGTTCACACGGGTATACACGGAGAGACGGGGGAAGGTGAGGGTAGATGGAAGTGCACTAGGATTCACGAGGGTATACGCAGAGAGATGAGGGAAGGTGAGGGTAGATGGAGGTGCATTAGGGTTCACGAGGGTATACGCAGAGAGATGAGGGAACGTGAGGGTAGATGGAGGTGCACTAGGGTTCACGAGGGTATACACGGAGAGACGGGGGAAGGTGAGGGTAGATGGAAGTGCACTAGGGTTCACGAGGGTATACGCAGAGAGACGAGGGAAGGTGAGTGTAGATGGAGGTGCACTATGGTTCACGAGGGTATACACGGAGAGACAGGGGAAGGTGAGGGTAGATGGAGGTGCACTAGGGTTCACGAGGGTATACGCGGAGAGGCGAGGGAAGGTGAGGGCAGATGGAGGTGCACTAGGATTCACGATGGTATACACCGAGAGACGAGGGAAGGTGAGGGTAGATGGAGATGCACTAGGGTTCACGAGGGTATATGCAGAGAGACAAGGGAAGGTGAGGGTAGATGGAGGTGTACTAGGGTTCACGAGGGTATATGCAGAGAGACGGGGGAAGGTGAGGGTAGATGGAGGTGCACTAGGGTTCACAAGGGTATACGCAGAGACACAAGGGAAGGTGAGGGTAGATGGATGTGCACTTGGGTTCACGAGGGTATACGCGGAGAGGCGAGGGAAGGTGAGGGCAAATGGAGGTGCCCTAGGATTCACGAGGGTATACGCAGAGAGACGGGGGAAGGTGAGGGTAGATGGAGGTGCAGTAGGGTTCACGAGGGTATACGCATAGACACAGGGGAAGGTGAGGGTAGATGGAAGAGAGACGGGGGAAGGTGAGGTTAGATGGAAGGGCACTACGGTTCACGAGGGTATACGCGGAGAGACGAGGGAAGGTGAGGGTAGATGGAGATGCACTAGGGTTCACGAGGGTATACGCAGAGAAACAAGGGAAGGTGAGGGTAGATGGAGATGCACTAGGGTTCACGAGGGTATACACAGAGAGACAAGGGAAGGTGAGGTTAGATGGAGGTGCACTAGGGTTCACGAGGGTATACGCAGAGAGATGAGGGAAGGTGAGGGTAGATGGAGGTGCACTAGGGTTCACGAGGGTATATGCAGAGAGACAAGGGAAGGTGAGGTTAGATGGAGGTGTACTAGGGTTCACGAGGGTATACGTAGAGAGACTAGGGAAGGTGAGGGTAGATGGAGGTGCACTCGGGTCCACACGGCTATACGCAGAGTCACAGGGGAACTTGATGGACGGTGAGGATAAGTGATGGTAGATTGGTGCAGATAGCAGAGATAAAGTGAGGGCAGGTGAGGACAGAGGAGGGCAGGTGAGGGCAGGTGAAGGTAGGTGAGGAAGGTGAGAACTTGAGAGGGCAGGTAAGGGCGATGGGAGGGAAATTAGGGCAGCTAGGGCTAGCTGAAGGTAGGTGAGGGCAGGTGATGACAGCCGAAAAATGAACGTAGGCGGGGGCAAGTGAGGGCAGATGAAGCTAGGTGAGAGCAGGTGAGGGCAAAGGAGAGTATCTGAATCTAAACGAGGGCAGGGAGGGGTGGGTAAAGGAATGCCTGGACAGGTGCGGGCAGGTGAGGGCAAATTGCGGCAGATAAGTGTTGAGGGCAGGTAGGGGTGGGTAAGGGCAGGTGAGGGAATGTGATCACAGGTGAAGGTCGGTGAGTCCAAGTGAGGACATAAGAAGGGCAGATATGGCACGGTGGGAGGGCATATACAAAGATGCCTTGAGAGAAGATGGGTCGAGACTGAGTCAGTTCAGAAGTACTTAAACTAAAGCCCTCAAGGAACCCGGCTGTGTGTGGCGACCATACCTCACAGTCTGTCCGCAACTACCTTACTATAACAAGGACTTACACAGCTCCGATTTGCAGTCCTATGCACACATACCTGCATAGTGCCCCCCTGCCTCCCCTCCCCACTCCCCCCACACACTCTGCTCGGCTAACCCCCCGTCGTGGGGTGTCAGCGGCCAGTCAGATAATCAGGAAATATTGGGCGCGTTTGCCCTCTGAGATTCCTCTAATCAAGTTTGTTGACCTGGGCGCGGCTCGGCACCAAATTGTAACGACTGGGGCGCGCCGCACGTCGGGCGCGCACTGATTTACGGACGCGCGCCCCGTAATGGATATAGATGCGGCGCGAAGGGAAGCACCGCGACAAGGCGGCACGGCGGCAGGGGCGGTAGGGGCGGCAGGGGCGGCAGGGCCGGCAGGGGCGGCAGGGGCGGCAGGGGCGGCAGGGGCGGCAGGGGCGGCAGGGGCGGCATGGGCGGCATGGTGGGGGGAGTGGAGGGCAGCGGGGCCGGGAGGAGAGCGGGAGGGCGGCGAGGTGCGGAGGCGGCGGGCGAGCGGGGGGGGGGGGGGGGGGGGGGGGGGGGGGGGGGGGGGGGGGGGGCGATGGGGCGGAGGAACGGAGGGGCGGAGGGGCGGAGGGGCGGAGGGGCGGATGGGCGGAGGGGCGGAGGGGCGGAGGGGCGGAGGGGCGGAGGGGCGGAGGGGCGGAGGGGCGGAGGGGCGGAGGGGCGGAGGGGCGGAGGGGCGTAGAGGTGGGGGGTGTATGAGAACCTAGTGTTGGTGCTGGGGAACAGCGTTAATGACAAGAGGAGCAGACAGGTACAAGCAGTAGTTATGAGGAGAGGGACGAAATGGCGGTGAGATAGCGGGATAGCGAGGTAAAGGTGGGATAAAGGCGGTGACATAGCGGTGACGTAGTGACGATGTAGCGGTAAGGCGGTCGGGCGAGGTAGCTGTATGCTGCCTCAAAACAACGATACGAGAGGTCAAGGCTGGGTGATGTGGCAGGAAGGTAACAATGAGGTGGAACTAATGTGTCAGGTAGGTGTCAATGAGGTAGCACTGATGTGGCCGGGAGGTGGCAGGGAGGTGGCAGGGAGGTGGCAGAGAGGTGGCAGGGAGGTGGCAGGGAGGTGACCGGGAGGTGACAGGGAGGTAACAACGTGGTAGCACTGAGGTAACACTGAGGTAGCAGGGAGGTGGCAGGGAGGTGACAGGGAGGTGACTGGGATGTGGCAGGGAGGTGACAGGGAGGTGACAGGGAGGTGACAGGGAGGTGACAGGGAGATGACAGGGAGGTAGCACTGAGGTAACACTGAGGTAGCAGTGATGTGGCAGGGAGGTGACAGGGAGGTGACAGGGAGGTGACAGGGAGGTAGCACTGAGGTGGCATGGAGGTGGCAGGGAGGTATCAACGAGGTAGCACTGAGATAGCATAGTGCTAGCAGGAAGGAACAAGGAAGATAGCACTCAACAAACCCGCCCACCAGTGTACCTCAACTATTAACACTGCTATCTTAGGAGGCCTCGGCGTTCCCCTACTGCGCATGCCGGGCGGGTATAATTAGCGCATGCGCACAGAGCTCTGTCTGCCTCCTCCAGGTGTACCCTGCCTCTGATTGGCCAATCCCTGTATGACTCAGTACATACCTGTGTGTGTATGCGACACCCCTTCAATGAGGACCACGCCTACCCAACTCGGCTTTGTGATGCCTCAAAGCGCCTTAGCCTTCACCTCCCTCTCACCCCCATCCTTCACCCCCCACCTATCCCTACCCAAATTCCTCCATCCCTCATCCAGGAAGGTTCCCCCCCCCCCACTAATATAAGCGAGACCCCTGGTTGACTGAAACCGTTGACATAAAAATTGATACTTGTCACTTCTTAGCTTGGCACTCGGCATTATTAGGATAGGGCAAGAACTGGTTGGTGCAGTGTCAGGATAATGCGACTGAGTGGGATATGAGGTTATGGTGCTTCTAGCCTGGTATCCCAATGGGGCAGCACTATGAAGTCGCCATGAGTGTGCACTGTCACAAGTCGGTACCCGTCCTGATATTACTTTAGATGTTGCTAGCACTTAAACCAACAAACAAACAAATGCAAGCGAGGGCGGGTGGTGTCGACCAAATTCACTCAACTCATGATATTTGGTGGTAAATTCTAGTTCAATTCAATTCAAATTCCTCACTCAGCTTCAGTAACATAACATGCATTGTTTGTGATTCTCAGCAACACGGGTAGTTTGGCATTCGGACACGGTCATAGCCTTATAGCGTTAAGAAAAGCCTTATGCTGCCACCTATCGAGTAACAGTGATATTACCATATGACTTGTGCATCAGCGCCACCTATATTCACTTTTTAATACAAAACTTGATTAATGCTGACTAATAACTTTGTTGACCTGCCATCTGCAGTCGTTTCGTTGAACTATTGGCCTTCAGCGCCTATATAAGGACTGATTCTACGGCGGTGAGCTCACTTCGACATGGCCACCGGAGTAGTAATGCCAGGCTAGGTAATGACAAGAATATCTTTGGGAAGTTAACGGTTTGACTCGGCCCAGGATTCGAAGCCCTGACGTTCCGCACGGGAAGCCTGCGCTTCTATTTCCCATTCCCACCACACGTGGCTCCCCAGCATGGCATGCACTTGTAGAATCTAATGCTCGGATCTATGGTTGTGTATGTAGGCTATGAGGAAAAAAATACAGACAAAGAGAAAGGAAGAGACTAAAGTATAATATAAGAGAAGAGAGTCCAGCCCTCTGGTTTATTGCTTATATAGTTACATGGGTTCATTGTAGAGTATCATACCACCTCATTCCCCCAATGGGAATCGAGCATTCCTGGCCCCACCAATAGGGATCCAGCATTCCTGGTATCCATGGATACCAATGGTCTGCCCACCACAAGTAGCTCTATGGCTGCTTGGCCACCACCAATCTTCACCTTTTGAGTGTGGTGACCCCTACCCCAGTAGAAGGGCTAGGCCCTGAGTGCAATCACAGCCAGACCTGCCAGCATCACTATGTCAATTTACATCCCACTCATGCACCACCAACCCATATATATGTGCTATATAAGTGATTATGTGAATATAAATAAAGAATAGACCATAATGTTTCGGGGCCCCTTCTGGGCCCCCCCCCGCTCTATCCACCACCATGACTCTGAGCAGAACCCTGGTCTGGGCATTCTCTCAGCTCCCGGCCTTGGCACCGGCACCATCTGCCTCTTGCCTCACTTCAAAATTATATATATATATATATATATATGCACCTGGTCACATACACCGATCAGTAATACAACATTTGCATTCCCCCCTTGCCGAATATCGGGATATTTAAACCACGGTTCCTGCCCGGATGTGGTTTCACACGGGAACTGACGTTTTGCGGAACGTAGCTGGTGTGGTCTCCTTGGTTACCAGGTCGTGGTTACGGCGAGGTTCAGATGGCGACACAGCAGACGCTCCAGTAATGGCTTTTCTTTGTGTTGTTCCTTTTGTATTTTTTATCAGCTGATGGCGAGGATGAAAGAAAGTTTCGCTTTGCAACATTTCAAGTAACAAGAATCTACCAATCAGACACCTCGTCTCAGTGAGGAGGGGGGGGGGGGGAGAAGGCGAAGAGCAGGAGGAGGTGGAGATAGAGAAAGAAGGCCGAGGGGAGGAGATGGAATGGTGAGGAGGGGAGGGGAGGAGGAGGGTGGTGGGAGGAGGAGGGTGGTGGGAGGAGGACCTGGAGGAGTGGTGGGGTGAGTTGGGCGGGCTGGAGGCGGAGATGAGTCGGGCGTAGCGCTGCCTCTGACAGATAGAGGGTGGCATCAAAGCTTCACCCAGGTGGCGATGACACGGCAGGGTCCTTGATCCTGTGTGTGTGTGTGGTGGTGTGTGGGTGTATGTGGGTATGTGGGGGGGGGGGAGTCAGGGGGTAGAACACTAGCAGATCACCCTCCACCACCCATGGCACCGTCCCTAAAGGCTACCCCAGTTAAAGCAGATTAAATGTGAATGTAGAGGAGATAAGATGGGTGCAAGAGGGAGCAAGGGGAGTCGGAGGCGTGGCTGACTGGGTGCATGGTCACGTGATCATGTGGTCACGTGGTTATGTCATCAGGTGACACAGACGGTGGCGGGGACGGGTGGCGCCTGCGGTCCCATAGTTAACCTATAAAGGAAGGCAGCCATTCTTTGTGGTTTATTTGAGAGAGGGCTCGTCCTCGCGACATCTTATACCCCTGTCACACTACAACATAACAAGCCAACATAAGCCTGACGTAATGGGAATGTCAGGAGAACGTCAGGAGAATGTCAGGAGAACGTACACCGAATGTACGTCCAATGTACGTTCAGCATTTTGCCAACGTTTAATGATGTAAGTAACGTAAGGTAAAGTAAAGCAACATAGTTCTGGTGATGGAATAACGTTCATAACGTTCTGTGAGCATCATTGCGTTGTACTCTCTCGTTGAATGACGCTATCACTACGCTTTACCGATGTTACGCTCTCGTCAACTACGCTGCATCCACGTTCAACTGTGCCGAAATTTGCATACTATGCCAAGAAGTTTGACTTTGTTTATGTTCTCCGTACGCTGACGTCGTTACATCGTAGTGTGACAGGGCCTTAAGGTAATATCAGGACAGACACTGATTTGTAACTTAATAGTGCTGCGACACTAGGATACCCCACCGCCGGTGTCCTCTGTAGACACTCGGGGAATGTCATGCGGAGTATGCCCAATGTGTGTTGTGTTACAATAGAAGCCTGTCCTCTTATCAATATTGCCTTTTGATCTCAGAGTATTGGGGTGGGGGTGGCGATACACGTGTGGGTAGTCTACGGAAATGGCGAATAGCCCCAGGGAAGGACGATGAGAATTCTGACTCGGCAAAGAGTTTGAAGTGTGTTCTTGTTGATTTACTTCCTAGCAACATTTAAGATCATATCAGCTCGGGCAATGTGTGTGAAATGATTCTATTGGTGGCATTCACAGTTTCAATGTACGTTGTCAACTATGCACGGAATATTATCTTTTTTTATCTGCAAATATGATTGTATGTCCTTAAAGAGCAGGCTGTAGGGTATTTGTATATTAGTTCCGTGGCTCATAATTTTGTTTTATGGATTATTTTGTTTATAGGGGGCAGTGGGAAGACAACCATTAATGGCTACACTGTTCCGGCAATTTCAATTGTCAACAAAATAGTATATGTTTGTGGAATAATGTATAGAAATTGTGAATAAAAAATGTCTAAAATGTCTAAAATGTCTTAAACATCTACTCGGTGCTAGGGATGGGACTTACATCACGCCCATATCCGGTAGTTCACAGAGCACCAGCCTGCCAGTGTCTGGCAGTGCTGTGTGACTAGACTACTTCTTGGATACTGGATCCGGGTCACACTCCCACCATGGTGTCGGTTAGCTTTCACGCCACGCTCAATTCCAGTTTCGCAATTGTTCATTGCATTAACACAAACTCAGGTTGTAATCTCTAATACACACCCACCCTGAAATGTACAATCCTCCAAGCATAGTTTATCCCATTATTACTAACAACCTAGACTCAAACTACTTCATGTAGTCAAAAGCACACCCAAGGTATTAACATTTCAAACATAACCATACAAGCTACCCACACTCTATCTAACAGAATAAACAAACCATTCTACTAACACTCCATCTCAAAATGTTATCTCCAACAACATGATAATTATGCAATTCACAACAGAGTAGGCATACAAACCTATGAAGGGAAATTATGCACCTAACCGCTCCGTAATGTAAAGGTCTAATCAATACACATGTATGTATCTAAGTATGTGTGCATACAACATATAACTACTAATTATATATGTGAATTGTCAAACTCTACCAGATGTAAGTCTTGTAATGATTAATATTGTTATTTCAGCTGACTTGAGCTAGGTGCTGATGACAATATCAGACTACATATACATATATTGTAATTAACTGTATTGTCACATGGCTGGAAGACCAGTGCCACGGCGCTGACAAACGACCTTATTCAATGAATAAACTATATTTACACAACCCTCACACCTCCACCACCAACCTCCCTACTCGCCATGCTCTCCTATGATGCACATATACACACTCTCCACCGCAGCTCGCCGCTCTCCCTGTATCACTCTCGTCATTTCCCAACCCTATTCCTACCGTGTTTCACTCTTTTCTCACCTTACTATCCCCCTTCTGCCTACCATCTCACCACACACCCCACACCCCACACCCCACTCACACCCCCTCATTTCCCACACCCACACCCCACACCCCACACCCCAAATCCTAATCACACCCCCTCTCCCAACATACACACTCACACACCCTCATCCCATTCCTCACCCTCCTCACTCCCCACCCCCCACCCCCACCTCACACCACACACACCCCTCATATACCCTCACCCCACACACCTCACACACCTCCACCCCATACACCCCTCACCCCACTCCACACCGTCCTCACACCGCACACCCCACCCAGCTCATACCCCACACACCCCTAATATACCCTCACCGCATAGCCTCACCCTACACCCTCACACATCCTCACTCCACACCCTCCTCATACACCCTCATCTCATAACCTGTCACACACCCTCACCTCCACCCAGTACACACCCTCACCTCACATCTTCTCACACACCCTCATTCCACACTCTCACCCCACACACCCTCCTCACACATCCTCATCCCACACACCTGTCACTCACAGCCCCTCTCACCCCCACCCCCTCCTATACTCTCACACTCTTCTCTAAGGGCACCCCTCTGCTTCCCCAAGCTCCTTCCGTCCACCCCTCACACCCATCCCTCCTCCCCTCCCCCTACCACCTTGGCCCCCTCCCCTTTCTCCCACGTGCCCCATCTTTCATACCGCGTCTCCTACACCTGTCTGAGCCATCTGTGTACTCCCCCCTCACTCCTCCTCCTCCTCCCCTCCCGCCTCCAGCTCCAGCTCTCCACTCCGGGCCGCGCCTCGAGGAAGCTGACATTGATCTACACCTGTGTTTGGAGCTGCTCCATGATGAGTAAATCAGCAGCGCAAACGGCGGGTCATGCTCGGGGGCTGGTTGCCGGCTGGTGGGTGGTCCGCACCCCGTGCACCTTGCCGTCACCACGACCTCTTCCGCTGCACACCCACACCCACACCCACACGCACGCCCACCCCCACCCCCACCCCCACCCCCACACCCACACCCACTCCCACACCCACACCCACTCCCATATACACACTCACCCACACTCCCACACACACCCGCTGAGTCCCTTGGTAGCGACTCCATTCCGCACTTGCCAACCCCACGTGTCTCTGTGAATGAGCACTCAAACACACCGCAGTAGAAGCTGCATTCTTTTTGATCCAGGATTCTATTACTTTTTCGTTCTTTTGCTGTTTTGCTGTTTTGCTGTTTTGCTGTTTTGCTGTTTTGCTGTTTCGCTCTTTTGCTCTTTTGCTCATTCGCTCTTTTGCTCTTTCACTCTTCCCCTCTTCCCCTCTTCCCCTTCTCCCCTCCTCCCCTCCCCCCCTCATCCCCTCTTCCCAACTTTCCCTCTTCCCCTCATCCCCTCCTCCCATCCTCCCGTCTTCCCCTCTTACCTTCCTCCCCTCCTCCCCTCTTCCCCACTTCCCCTCTTCCCCTCTTCCCCATCTCCCATCCTCCGCTCCTCCCCTCTTCCCTAATCCTCTTTCCTCTTCCCCCTCTTCCTCTCTTCCTCTCTTCCTCTCGTCCACTTTCTCCATGTTGCCATACAATAGCCTCACACTGCTTCACACTGCGATGAGCGCTTGTGTTAATGAGGTGAATATACCTGAGGTATGGATTGGCTGCTGTGTCTGTGCACGCGTCTCTTGGCGGATCACTTAGCGCTACATTCACGTGAGATGTGTTATATACACCACTATCGAATTTGATTGGATGTTCTGCTCTTTGAGGAACGCCATGGATTTGTATGGAATCACCCCAGGCCCATATGCATGGAGCAGTGTTAGCGGCATGTGGTGTTAACCGTCTAACACAGGGTAGCTATCACCGGTTATCAGGGGCGTCGCAAAGTATGTCAAGCCATATGCATGGTGGCCTAAATGGTGCGTGTTAGCTATATGTGAATTAATTTATACATGGTTGGGCCTAGTATATTGTCTTCTCTACCCACCAGGAACCAGCGCGCTTGTTACTGAGGCGGTGGTGGCGGGGTTGCTTGCATTCGTCGATTCGACAATATTAATATCGCCACCGATTTAGCGGCGGCGTTAATATTGCTTTGAATTTAGGGTTAATTTACTGAAATTTCACTTATTGCGTATGTAATTCTGTTAAATATGATAGCATAGATTTGGGCCTAATATATAGCCGCCGATTCGGCGGCGGCGGCGGTAGCGGTGGCGGCGATTTGTTTTGTTTACATTCGTCGATTCGACAGTATGAATATCGCCACCAATGCAGCAGCGGTGTTAATATTGCTTCGAATTTAGGGTTAATTTCATGAAATGTCACTTATTGCATATGTAATTCTGTTAAATATGATAGCGTTCAATAGATTTGGGCCTAATATATAGCCGCCGATTCGGCAGCCGCAGCGGCAGTGGCAGCGATTTGTTTTGTTTACATTCGTCGATTCAACAGTATGAATATCGCCACCTATGCACCGGCAGTGTTAATAATAATATCGCTTCAAATTTAGGGTTAATTTGCTGAAATTTCACTTATTGAGTATGTAATTCTGTTAAATATGATAGCATTGAATAGATTTGGGCTCCATCCTGACACTAACCTAACACTAACACCACTGTAAACCTGCTATGGGCTAGGGTTAGAATCTCCGACTTTAAACTCATGGTGTTAGGCCTAACACTGCTCCATGCATATCGACTTTTCGGCGCTAAACCAGAAATCCCGCCCTAAACGCGTTTTGGCTTGCTAACCCTGCTCCATACATATGGCCCCAGGTGTACTAGTCGTACATGAAGAAGGCACTCAAATAGAATTTCATAGCAAATGACAAAATAAAACAGCACATCTGCAGTAAAATGATTCTGAAAGATATGGTTTTAGATATATGCGGGCAACATACATGAATCGACGACCACCGCTCCTTTATCCTCATCCCCTCATTTACTCCCTCATTTCAACTTCACCAGATGTGCTATGGCAGCGAATTCACTCATACGAGGTCGTGGGTTCAATCCTTGATTGAATTAAAACCATCATTGATACTTGTCACTTCGTAGCTAGGTGCTCATCCTTATTAGAATAGGGCAAGGACTGGTTAGCACAGTATCAGGATAATATGATTCAGTGGACTATCAAGTCATGGTGCTAGTGGCCTGATTTCCCAGTTGAGCAGCATTATAACATTGTCATGAGTGTGCACTGACACAAGTCGGTAGCCATCCTGAACTGACCTTAGATGTTTCCAAGATGTAAAACTCCAACAAACAACAACAACAAATTCACGCGCAACCACCTCATTACCCCCCCCCCCCCCACCCCACCCTTTCTCCACTACTCCACCACCCAAAACCCAACAACCCACATCACGCAGCCCACCTGAGTTTGGTCACTCTCTTCCAAAAGCTTCCTCCAAGCACCTTAAGATTATCGACCTCACCTTTCTTTACCCACCCACACATCCGGTGACCTCCTAGTACCGCCGTGACCTCAGAGACCTTGATGCGCGGCGCCTTAAACCAACTACACCTGCGCACATTACCCGGCTTTGCACATGCGCAGAAAGAAGGTGGCGGGCGGGTGGGGTGTGGTGTGGGGGTGATTGTTGTGGTTGGCAGTGCGTTTGCCTTAGACGACTGTTGCTAATTGAGTGATATCACATCTGATGCGACATCTGAGTCCTGCGCCGCACATATAAGCATTGTGTCAGTTAAATGGAGCGGGTGCAGTGGTAGGTCTCATTCAGAAAGAGGTTGGGTCAACATGTGTGGGTGGGTGTGGTTCTTTAGGAGTAACAATGGCAGATGCATCAGAGGCTGGTATAGCTGATTTACAGGGCTGGTGCATAACACATATGCAGATATATAAAACATAGGGCTGATATATCATCACACCCAGGTTAGTATATCTGATGGACAGAGCTGGTGTATCTTACACATGATGATATATCATACATAAGGCTGATATAGCATCACACAGACAGGTTGGTGTCTCATATACAAGACTGGTATCTCATATACAAGGCTGGTATATCACATACAGGATGGTATATCTCATACAAGATGGTATATCTCATACAAGATGGCATATCACACACATGGTTGATATATCTCACTCATGGTTAGTATCTCACACACATACTAGTATATCACACTTAAGGGCTGGTATATTTCAGATATGCTGGTATCTCATGCCCATGGCTGTTATATCACATACAGAGTTGATATATCACATACCTACTGGTATATAAAGGCCCAGGCACACTACTGCTTGCGACCACTTTGTGACCACAAAAAATAGGAGTGGTCGCTAAGAGGTAGCAAGTAGTCGCAAAATGGTGGCAATTGGCCGCACAGTGGTTGTAATGTGGTCGCAAAGTGGTCCTCGGTCGTGGCCGAGCTCCTTGCTGTTCGTATAACACACACTGGTATATCACACACATATGCTGGTATATCACACATATGTGCTGGTATATCACAAACATGTGATTGTATATCACTCACATGAGCTGGTATATCACACACATATGCTGTTATATCACACACATATGCTGGTATAGCACACACAGGCTAGTATTGCACATACATGTGCTGGTATATCACACACATGTGCTGGTATATCACACACATATGATGGTATAGGACACACAGGCTGGTATTTCACACAGATATGCTGGTATATCACAAACATGTGCTGGTATAGGACACACAGGATGGTATTGCACACACATGTGTTGGTATATGACACATATGTGCTGGTATATCACAAACATATGCTGGTATAGGACACACAGGCTGGTATTGCACGCACATGTGTTTGTATATCACATGTATGTGCTGTACATGCCACCCATATCTGGTACTCCACATACATGCATGGTACACCGCACAAGGGGCCGATACATCGCCCCTTGCGTCGGTACACTAAGCTAGGTGCCGGTACTAACTGCTCCCTCTTTGTGTGCACTATACTAATGGATGCAGTATACTGGTAGGTATACTGTAGTGGTAGGTGCCCTATACTAATAGTTGCACTATACTAGGTGTACTATAGTAGTAGGTGCACTATACTAATATTTGCACTACACTAGTAGGTGTACTATAGTAGTAGGTGCACTATAGTAATAGCTGAAATATACCACTAATAGATGTACTATAGTAGTAGGCGTCCTATACTATTAATTGCACTACACTAGTAGGTGTATTATAGTAGTAGGTACACTATACTAATGGCTGCACTACACTAGTAGGTGTACTATGGTAGTAGCTGCATTATACTAATGGTTGCACTACACTAGTAGGTATACTATAGTAGTAGGTTCACTATACTAATGTCTCCACTACACTAGTAGGTACACTATAGTAGTAGGTGCATTATACTAATGGCTGGACTACAATAGTAGGTGTACTATAGTAGTAGGTGCACTATACTAATGTCTGCAATACACTAGTAGTTGTACTATAGTAGTAGGTGTACTATACTAATGGTTTCAATACACTAGTAAGTATACTATAGTAGTAGGTGCACTATACTAATGGCTGCACTACACTAGTAGGTATACTATAGTAGTAGGTGAACTATACTAATGGTTGCACTACACTAGTAGGTATACTATAGTAGTAGGTGCACTATCCTAATGTCTGCACTACACTAGTAGGTATACTATAGTAGTAGGTGCACTATACTAATGGCTGCACTACACTAGTAGGTATACTATAGTAGTAGGTGAACTATACTAATGGTTGCACTACACTAGTAGGTATACTATAGTAGTAGGTGCACTATCCTAATGTTTGCACTACACTAGTAGGTATACTATAGTAGTAGGTGCACTATACTAATGGCTGCACTACACTAGTAGGTATACTATAGTAGTAGGTGCACTATACTAATGGTTGCACTACACTAGTAGGTATACTATAGTAGTAGGTGCACTATTCTAATGGTTGCACTACACTAGTAGCTATACTATAGTAGTAGGTGCACTATACTAATGGTTGCACTACACTAGTAGGTATCATGTAGTAGTGGGTTTACTATACTAATGGCTGCAATACACTAGTAGATGTACTGTAGTAGTAGCTGCACTATACTAATGGTTGCACTACACTAGTAGTTATACTATAGTAGGTATAGTATATTAGTAGCTGCACTATACTAATGGCTGCAATACACTAGTATGTATACTATAGTAGTAGGTGCACTATAATAATGGTTGCATTACACTAGTAGTTATACTATAGTAGTAGGTGCACTATACTAATAGTTGCACAAGACTAGTATGTGTACTATTTTAGTGGGTGCACTATACTAATGGGTGCACTACACTAGTAGGTGCACTGTAGTAATAGGTGCATTATACTAATGGCTGCACTACACTAGTAGGTGTGCAATACCAGCATAGCATACATAACCTAAATACAACTAGTCGGTACACTATATTAATAGCTGCACTATACTAACAGGTGCACTATAGTGGTAGGTACACTATACTAATACCGGCACTATAATAGTTGGTGCAGAATACCAGTATGGCATACATAATCTATATAACACGAACCAGTACACAATGGGTTCATATACCACACACACATCATGCAGCAGATTTACACCCTCTCCCGCCCCTCCCCAACAGCTCATCAGCCCCTCCCCAGCCCCACACCAGCCCCTCCCCAGCCACTCCCCAGCCACTCCTCAGCCACTCCTCAGCCCCTCAGGGTGAGCCTGCTTAGACTCATGTCCAATTAGCTAATCACTGCCGCCCCCCGTCCACAACACTCCACCCATCCCACCCCCTCACCGGGCCGTCCAACTAACCAACACACCTACCTACTAACACACCAATACAGCGCCATCTTGCGTCAACCCCAACAGTGCAATCCAAATAGACCAAATCAACTCACGCGCACACATCAGGTTCTACCGTCACATCCTCCAAGTTATCCATGCCACTCACTGCCCCATTACCAGTGTCGATCAGCGCTCTGTCATCTGAAATATTGGCGATTCTGAACGGATAGACGGCTTCGTAAAACGTGACACAGTGGGTAGGCACTGCTATAGTCCTTTGGCATAATTACATCTTCTAGACGGGTAGGTTTTTGTCTAATTCTACTAAGAATGGAGTCTTATTAGCAGGAGTGTGGATAGGGGAGAGGGGAGTGGGGAGAGGTGGGTGGCGAGGGGAGTGGTGAGGGTGGGGCGTGGAGAGTAGATGATCGGGTGAGGGAGGGGGAGCGGGGGGAATAGGGCGGGAGAGGGAGGGAGAGGGACAGGGAGATGGACAGGGATGGGAAGAGGGAGAGGGATAGGGAAGGGGAGGTGGAGAAGGAAAGGGAAAGGGAGAGGGATAGCGATGTGGGAGAGGGAGAAGGAGAGGGAGAGGGAGAAGGAGAGGGAGAGGGAGAAGGACATGGAGAGGGAGCGGGACAAGGAAAGGGAGAGGGATAAAGATGGAAGAGGGAAGGGTGAGGGAAGGAGAGGAAGGAGCAGAGGGTGAGGGAGAGGAGGAGGGGTAGGGGGAAAGAGAGAGGGGGAGGGGTTTGGGAAAGGGGAGAGGAGGATGGAGAACGAGTGTGAGAGGGAGATGGGAGGGCGAGAGAGGTAAGGGGAGGGGCAGAGGGAGAGGGAGAGGGGTGGGTCGGGTATGTGTGTGTGTGTGTGTCGAGGGCACGTACATCAAAGACGCGGGTGTTCAGCGCACGGCAAAGTGAGTTAGCGTTGAGGGTGCTGGCGGCCACTTGAGCGCCCACTTGAGAGCTTCGAGTGCAGTTTGACTGCAGGCTCAACACATGGGAGCCAAGCTGGTGTCAACCGGAAGTACACTCCGACCCACCACGCAGCCGCCATCAATGCACACAATGGCGCAGGCGCACCAAAACCCACTGGGCATGGTGGCCTAGCAGGGGTTTCACTGATTGAATGTTTGATTGATTGAGTGTTTGATGGACTGATTGATTGACTACTTGATTACCTGATTACTTGATTACTTGATCACTTGATTGTTTGAATACCTGAATGTTTGAATACATGATTGGTCGATGGATATTGTGATTACTTGATTACTTGATTACTAGACTCGATTACTTGATTACCCGATTACTTGATTACTCGATTACTTGATTATTTGATTACTTGATTACTTGATTACTTGATTCCTCGATTACTCGATTACTCAATTACTCAATTACTCAATTACTCAATTCCTCGATTACTCGATTACTCGATTACCCGATTACCCAATTACTCGATTCCTCAATTACTCGATGACCCGATGACTCGATTACTCAATTACTCGATTGCTCAATTGTTTTATTGCTCAATTTCCTGATTGTTAAATCGCTAGATTGCTCTAGCAGTACTTCCATGTCTGAAGGCATGGGTTCAATCCCCTGCCGAGTATACCCAAAATACAAGCTTATTTGCATGTGTTGGTATCTCGCCTGCCACCTAGTATTTCTAGGATAATGCAAGGTGTGCTCTGATCAATGTGACTGAGTGGAGCATTTGATGTTAGCAGCACGGTATCCTAGTCTAGAAGCACTATGAAGTCATTGTGGTAGTATCCATTATGAACAGTACACACTCATTGGATGGTGGTGAACACTTTCACTAGAGAGGCGGATAGATAACGCACACAAATAAACGTTACATGCAACCAGACGGAATGGCCAAATGAGTTGAGCATCCGGGTTTGAAGCATGGTTGAGTCAAACAAATGACTTAAAAATATAGGCTTTTCACTTCCTAGTCAGCTGCTCGACATTGCTAGGATTAGACAAGGACTGGGTAGCTTAGTGTCAGGATAATGTGACTAAGTGGGATATCATGGCATGGTGCTGGCAGCCTGGTCTCCCAGTGGGGCAGCCTTATAAAATCGTCATGAGTGTGCACTGTCACAAATCAGTACCCGTCCTGATATGACCTTAGATGTTGCCAGGAGATAAGACTCCAACAACTAACCAACACCGCACACAACCCACATAGTCGTGGCGTTCTTAGTAGCTGGGTGATGAACTGCGTCCATTCTTTACATCAGGATTTAATGACGCCAATGAATCAGTTTTATGAGATCCATGTCATCTTAAAGCAGGTAGATGTGCACTTGGGTCGCCATGTCTGAAGCACTGTCTGTTCAGCAAATCTCTGTACTCCTAAACGTTATCCTGTAACCAAATATGTGCTTGGAGAGTGATTGATTGCACAAATAGCTAGCATCACCATGCAGATTCAACCTCGCTTGTCATTGAAGACTTCCTAGTTGGTTCTTGGAGTTTTACGTCCTGGCAACATATATGGTCATATCAGGACTGGTACTGATTTGTGACAGTGTGCACTCATGGTGACTTTAGCATGTTGCCCCACTGGGAGACCAGGCTGCCAGCACCATGATCTGATATCCCACTCAGTCACATTATCCCGACACTGAGCTAAGCAGTCCTTACCGAGCGGGTCGATCCGGTGGGTGGCAGACAACTGTAGATACTTTTTCACTTGTGCCGCTTTATTTTTCCATGTCCCACTCGCCAGCCCGGCAAAGTATACCTCCAGTATCCTGTCGCACAGTCGGTCGGGTTAGCCTGGGAATACAGGAGGAATTCAGTATGATGTTCTCTGGCTACCCTAAAGTCCATCAGTGAATACTCAAACGAAACTTCAATTTCAGAAATATTCATTTCATTAGTGAGGCGACCCGCTCTGCTTCTGGCAGTGGCATCGAAGGCCCTCCTGCTGAGGGCATCAGCCAGGACTAGGTCCTTGCCAGGTTTGTGGCGGATCTCAATGTCACACCCATTGGTTGCAGCGAAGTGTCATATTTCCCAGGCGCATGCCATGAGAGTGGGTGTCTCTTCCTGCACCAGATTCTAGGACCTGTTGGATGGCAGAGTTATCAGGGTTAATGATTATCACATGGTCCTCAGGGTGTGGTGGTGCCATTGCCCTCATTGCAACGACAAGGTTAATGGCCTCAAGATTAGCAATGTTGCTGTATTGTCTTTGTTCTTGACACTCTTGGGGTATGTTTTCCCATAGAAACCATACTATCTTTTCATTTGTGCGATCTCCTATAAAGTCACCATGAGTGCACACTTTTACAAGTCGGTACCCGTCCTGATATTTACCTTTGCTAGGATGTAAAACAACAACAAACAAGCCTGAATTATAACCGGTAGCTGCTACTGGAGATGCTTAGGCACCGAACATAGCGTAGCATCAAGCCTGAACCTGACACCAACCCACACCACACACCCCACACCAGCTCAACAACCTTTACCCAGTCGCCATATTGCCATAAACATAATGAGTGCTGCAGTAAGGAAGACCCAACCAGCATGCGCTAGTTCGATCCGCGCCTGTTAAGTGAGCCCAACCTCCAGACACAACCCAGTGAACCCTTCCAAGTGTAAATCAGATGTAGTAGTAGTTTTGTATTCAGACATTGTATTTACATATAACGCAGATTAAAGTGTGCGAAGTACAGTTGAACTTTACTACTCCCCCACTTATGCTTACTGAAATTTCCCCTGCTTAAACAACTAATGTACCAACAACAACAACAATCACACCGTATCAGCAGTCCAGGAGGGTTGTCACTTCCGGTGGTGCTGCCACCTACAGGCGAATAAGGGAGAATTACTGTGAAAATGGATGCTCAATAAAGGGCTTAAAAAAGTCCATTCATAATTAATGCTAGCCATTAGCGACTAAGATGACAAGGCAACTAGCAAATTGAGACAATTGTTGTTCAGCGATGAAAACGAGCTGTGATGCGATGTATTCGTTATGGACAAGGTAAATAAGCCATCACCAAAACAAACCAACAAGTAACTTCTAAGAGCTGGTTGGGTTTCCTCCTTTCAGCGCTGTTCACCCTTCTCCCTACGGCGCCCGGCGCCCGGCGCGCCGACCTGATGGGCACGTGACCATGTCGTCTGCCCGATGACGTCACAGTGATCGCGTGTATGGCGCCATTCCCAGGGCCCGCTATTAATTAAACCACATTTAGGGTGTCATAACTGCCAGCCGTCATGCCGGCGCCGGACAGACCCTGACCGTGGCCTTGACCTCGGGTTGACCTTTGGTTCAACCTTATTCGCCTGTAGGTGGCAGCACCACCTGAGGTGAGAACCCTCCATGGACTGTTCGTGGGGAATATTTATCACCTTGCAGTATCACTGCCGCGGGCAAGAATTGGCAGTTCTATTGCGTTTGTGTGTGGTTCTGTTGTGTGTATGTGGTGGAAAAGCTCAGCACTTGTGCTCTTTCTGCCTATGATCGTTTGAAAATAGTGTGTATATATATGTGCTGTATAACACATTATGCAACTATAAAGCTATGATGGGGAATTGTTATTATTATTGTTATACTCTGTAAGACCCAACACTGTACCAGTGGCACCAGCTGCGACCTCCTCGACTCTACCGGATGTAGACCAGTGCCAGTCGCACCAGAGGATTTGTTCTTATATAACACAGTAACTAACCCGCAATACCATAACTAAATACTTGTACTGTTTTCATGATGTATTATTGTAATTGCTATGTATTGAGAAAATCTGCATTTATTGATATAAGAATATGTTAGTGTAGGTGTCTGCCTTGACCGTTCACGACCGGACGCAATGGCCGAATCGGTACAGCGCAGGCTGCTTCCGCCACCCCCTGTGTGAACATTCAGGATTTTAAAATTTCAGCCGAATCAAATCAAGGACTTACAACATTGATAATTCTCACTACCTAGCCTGGTGCTTGACATTACTAGTGTAGGGCAAAAACTGGTTAGGTCGGTCTCTGGATAATTGGACACAACACGGCAGGTAGTATATAGTTGGCATTTTTAATCAGTGAGTCAAGAGTACAGGTTGATCACATAAAGTCAAATGCAATAGGAGCATGTAGAACATAGTGACATCAGTAAGCTTTTAAACCCTATCCCGAGACTTAACGTTGGGGTGGGTGGGCGGCAATTTTAAGGCTTAGTCGCGTCCTCCTGTGCTCGTCCCGAAGTGAGCTGGCAGCCACCAAACCTGGCCTTATATAGGCAGAGACAGGATTAGTTCAGAAATGCAACATAGGTGTCAGGTCAGTATCATTATTTCAGCACTGAGGTTAATATCTCAAGGTAATCATAGACAGCGCTAGTGTCCAATGCAAAAAGGCAGTGTCCGCGTTTGGAGAGGCTGATTAACGTTAAGGCTATGGCTGTGTCGTAGTGTCCAATTACCCGTGTTGCGGACATCACAAACAATGTGGTCACGGTGTGGTCACGGTGCTAGCGGAATGTTAACATTGCATAGTCCGGTGGTTTTGAGTTTCTGTAATCGATCACTAGTATCTACTTTACATTAGTTTAAAGTTACTTTTATTTTAAATGGTAAAGTTTTGAGATATTTGAAGTGCAAACATGGAAAATTAGTTTTGGCAGGCTTGCCAAAACTCTGACACCATTGACCTCTACAGTAACATGTTCTATTGAATTGACTCAGTATTCCCTTCTATGCAGAAACAAATGGTCAATAAGTGCATCACTATCTAAGTTAGATATGCAAACATCAAATCTAGATAATTGTTTTGGTTTTGAAAATGTCATATGTCATCGGACTATGCAACTTTAAAGTCGCCGTGAGTGCGCACTCTCACAAGTCGGTACCGGTACTGATATGACCTTAGATGTTGCCAGGACGTAATACCCCTATGAACAAACAACAAACAGGTGACGTATCAGGGAACGAGCCGCACAGATAGGCAGGCGTGGTTAGGGTGATTGTATCAGGAAGCCTAGGTAGTGTAATAGTTAGCACGCTAGTCCCAGAAAGGCAAGAAGTATGGATTCTAATTCTGTCGGCCCAATATTTCCTATGTTCACCACTCCCATGACATTATTATTATGTAACTAAACTATATGTGTGCATATATCCCTAAAGGCCCTGACGCACCTCACCGGACTGGGGAAATGGATAGAAACCGGACATTGTCCGGTGAAATATGTCAATGACCGGTTTATATACGGTAGGCATCCAGCATTTCCATTCTCTTTCCAGTGGTGTCCGTTGTGTATGGTGGCAAGTTTTGAACATGCACAAAACTTGTACCGAACACCGCCGGACTGATGTGTACGGTTGGTGTCTGTTTTAAGTCCGTTTAGTCCATTTTGTCCGGTTCATTTCCGTTAGCCATCCGTTACGTCCGTTGTTGCCTGAAGAGTCCGTTGATGGTGTTGGGGGAATTTGGTCCGTTGGTTTTTTTCGGCGCTTCCATGACAGTCCGGTGGCTATTCGTTAATGTTCGGTCCATCCATTTGACATTCGGTTTTCACCCGTCGGTTGACCGTTGCTTGTCCGTTGTTATCCAGTGTCATCCGGTTATCATCCGGTTATCGTCCGGTGTCTATTCGTTAATGTATGTTCCTTGTCCGTTTATCGTCCATTTCATCTGGCTCATTTCAACACATTTCGGTACATTTTGATACCAAACACCAACGGACTAGACAATTCTTTGACCGGTTGTGTCCGTTGCTCAATCCGGTAAGGTGTGATAGGCGCTTAAATCCGGAACTTAAGTATATCGGCGCTGACAAAATTGAATTTCCTGAATAAACATTTGAAACGCCCCAAGATATATATATATATATGATATATAAATCAAGGTTATTATCCACATATTTTTGCCCACTCGGTGCCTTTGCCCTTTGGGTCCACTCTATGCTTGATCGCAGCGCCACCAGCGGTAGTTTCACCAGGGAAGGGCGGCAAACCTTCACTCACCAGCTGAAATTAAAACACATATATATAAAGTATGTAATAAAAAGGACCCCCGTACGGCTAATGAGGCACCGTCTGGCTATGCGCATGTTTAATACCGTGCCAACTTCCTATAAATCCATGGAAAAGCCTTACCGGACGCAGTGGCAGAATCGGTAGAGCGTAGCCCTCCCGTGTTGGAGATCGGGAGTTTGATTCCCAGTCGAGTCAAACTAATTGTAAAATATTCCAATAAAACACATTGGTGGGGAATGTGAAATGGACTATAAAGGATTACAAATGGTCTATAAAGGTAAATGATGTATAGGGCCAGGTGCACGGATGTAATTATGTAGTGCTGGTGATCCTTTACTTGTATTAAATAGTCATTGTGTATTCTATAGATAGTGTGAGAGGGGCACTACTGTTAGTGTGGAAGGAGCTCAAGAGCTCTACTCACAACCCCCTCCCCCCAACTGTTAGTCATGAATCACCACACACACACACACAACAGTGCCGGGGAGGCCAAAGCAGCCACAAGGCATGGTGGTGGTGGGTAGATCACAGTTGCCATGGTGACACAGGAATGCTTACTGTTCATTGGTGGACCTAGAAATGCTTGTTGTTCATTAGAGAGCATGGTCAGGTGGTATGCCATGTCAGGTCCATAAACCACTATACAATAATAAACCTGAGGGTACAAGCTCTCACTTACTTTACATTCACTCTTTATTCTGCCTTTCTTAGATTTGCCTGTATTGATTTCCTATTAGCCTGCCTACACAACTACAGCTGCCAGACAACGACTTTACATAATGACTTACATAGTTGATACTTGGCGCTTCCTAGCTTTAGCGCTCTGCATTAATAGGATAGGGCAAATACTGGTTAGCTCAGTATCAGGATAATATGAATGAGTGGAATATCGGATCAAGGTGCTGGTGGCCTGATTTCCAAGTCGGGTATCACTATACACAAACAAGTTGCCAAGAGTACTTACTCCCTGTCGCAAGTCGGTGCCCGTCCTAATATGACCTTAGATGTTGCCAGGATGTAAAACTACCAACCAACCAACCAGGGAAAAGCCAAAAGGGAGAGAATCAACACAAATCTGGGGAGGCGTGTTTTATTCATGTGGGCTGGTACTCGGCACGCAGCATCTTATGGCCGCCCCGCACGGCACGTGGTAGGGGGCGCCACTTGATCACTTATTAGCACGCTAGCCGGGAGGAGCACAGATCCTCAGTTAGGTGAGTGGAAGGGGTGGGGTGAGGGGGTGTTGTGGGGGGTGAGGAGGGGACATGGGTTGGTGGCTGTGGGCGGGGGTGAGGGTGGGGGGTTGGTGGGGGTGGAATGGGAGGGGTAATTAGTGGGGGAGTTTGGGTATGTGTGTGGGGGTAGTGGGGGAGGAGAGAGGTAAATAGTGGGGGAGGTTAGGTATGTGTGTGGGGGAGTGGGGGGAGGGGAGCAAAGGGGTGAATAGTGGGGGAGCTTGGGTATGTGTGGGGGGGAGTGGGGAAGGGGAGGATGAACAGTGGAGGAGTTTGGGTATGTGTGTGGGGGAGTGGGGGGTGGGGAGGGTGAATAGTGGGGAGTTTGGGTATGTGTGGGGGGCGAGTGGGGGAGGAGAGAGGTAAATAGTGGGGGAGTTTGGGTATGTGTGTGGGGGAGTGGGGGGAGGGGGGAGCTTGGTTATGTGTACGGGGGAGTGGTGGAAGGGGATAACTAGTAGGGGAGTTTGGGTATTAGTGTTAGGGAGAGAAAAGGGGAGGGGGGTAAATGGGGGGGGGAGTGTGTGTGCGGGAAATGGGGGAGGGGGAGGGAGAGGGAGAAAGAGCGGTAAATCGTGTGGGAGGGGAGGTGAGGTATCAGATGACCTTATAACCACGTGACAGTTTGGGTTAACCGTAACGGAAGTGGCCTGTGGCCCGACAATTTTGTTTGGATTAACCGATAATTTAGATTAACCAACTTTGATTTAAACAAATGTTTGATATGATAAATCGTAGTACACTCACACATATTTTATCTTACACATCCCATTAGATACTGGTGCAATTAGTTAAGCATTTGGTGCTGATGATCTGTACATGGCCTGTCAGTAATCTGTGCATGACGTGTCAGTGATCTGCACTTTGGTTGTCAGTTATCTGCCATGGCATTTCAGTGGTCTGCACTTGACCTGTCAGTGAGCTGCACATGGCTTGCCAGGTATCTGTACATAACCTGTCAATGATATGCACATGGCTTGTCAGTGATCTGCACATGGCATGTCAGTGATATGTGCATGGAATGTCGGTGATCTGTACATGGCGTGTGAGTGATGTGCACATGGTATGTCAGTGATCTGTAGATGACGTGCCAGTGATCTGTACATGGCATGTCAGTGATATGTACATGGCATGCCAGTGATCTGTACATGACGTGTCAGTGATCTGCGCCTGATATGTTAGTGATCTGCACATGCCATGCAGTGATCTGAACATGGCATGTCAGTGATCTGCGCATGATATGTTAGTGATCTGCACATGATATGTCGACCATCTTTCCCCTTCCTCCCCTGCTCCAATCCACCATATTTTCCCCCTCGTCCCTCTCGTCCCCCTCCTACCCCTTCTCCCCTCCTCTCCCACGTCCACCCACTCCTCTTCCCCCTCCTACACTTTCTCCCCTTCCTCTTCCACCTCCCCCCACTCCACTTCCCCCTCCTACCCTTCTCTCCCTCCTCTCCCACCTCCCCCTCCTCTTCCCCCTCCTATCCTTCTCGCCCTCCTCTCGCACCTCCCCCCACTCTCTTCCCCCTCCTACCCCTTCTCCCCCTCCTCTCCCACATTCCCCCCAATCCTCTTCCCCCGTCTAACCTCTTCTCCCCATCCCTTCCAACCTCCCCCACACTCCTCTTCCCCTCCTACCCCTTCTCCCCCTCTCTCCAACCTCCCCCACTCCTCTTCCCCCTCCTACCCCTTCTCCCCCTCCCCTCCCACCTCCCCCCACTCCTCTTCCCCCTCCTACCCCTTCTTCTCCCCCCTCCTCTGCAACCTCCCCCCACTCCTCTTCCCCCTCCTACCCCTTCTCCCCATCCCGCCCCACCTTCCCCCCACTCCCCCTTCCCCCTCCTACCCTTCCCACCTCTCCCCACACTCCTCTCCCCCTCCCCCTCCTACCCCCCTTCTCCCCCTCCCCTCCCCCCCACTCCTCTTCCCCCTCCTACCCTTCTCCCCATCCCTTCCAACCTCCCCCACACTCCTCTTCCCCCCATCTACCCTTCTCTCCCTCCTTTCCCACCTCCCCACTCCTCTTCCCCTACTCCTTCCTCCATCCTCTCCACCTCCCCCTACTCCTCTTCCCCCTCCTACACCTTCTCCCCCTCATCCCCTTTCCTCCCGACCTCAGACCTCTTCCTCACAAAGCATCGGATTTGACACACCATTCCGTGCCCTTGTAGCCATTCTACTGCATTATTGTTGTTCTTATCTCCATGCTCTCGCAACAATTAACGATAGTGTGAATTCTGATGGGGATTGTTTATTTTGGTAATGTTTTTTTTAGTCGGAGAGGCGGTACTTAAAATCAACACAATTGTCCCAACACTGATTGCAGGTAATTTCTCACCTACCATTCACCATCAGCACGACAAGTGACGTTTTACCTGATGATACTAATATTCTGTATTTTGTTGGTGGTGATGGGGGCGGCCTACTAATAGCTCCTCGACTATTTTCGCGAAAATATATACGGTGAGCTATTTTGTCGATTAGCTGTGATAAGAACTGAGATGGGAGTAATATGACTTAATGTAATGAGTGCTGAAAGTGTATCTATAAACACAGTTCAGGTATTTATTTGTAGCAAAGTAATTAAATAAAATGCAGCTTATTTAGTGGCAGATCGTAGGGTGTAGTTTCGGCACGAACGGCCAATTGGCTAGAAGAGGTACCTAAATGGTCTTACCCTATGGAACATGCAAGTGTTAAACTCGGATTTGACAATGGTACTCTTCCTCACCTCACCACCCCCACCCCCAACCCATACCAACTACTACCGACGCCAGATCCGCCCTTCACAGACCGTACACGGTCTCATTCTGCTAAAAAAACAACTTCAGCTTTTAAATCCGTATTAGGTTCGTTTGTTGGAGTTTTACGTCCTGGCAACATCTAAGGTCATCAGGATGAGTACCGACTTGTGACAGAGCACAGTCATGGCTACGTTATTGTGCTTCCCCACTGGGAGGCCATTCTCCCGGTACCAAGACACACATGTCCCACTCAGTCACATTATCCTGATGCTGCGCTAACCAGCCCTTGCCCTATCCTGGGATAATTAGGCCAAGCGCTAGGCTAGGTAGTGGCAAGTATCAATTGTTCTGAGTCATTGGTTTTACTCGACCGGGAATCGGACTCCAGACCTTCCGCACTGGAAGCCTACGCTCTATCGATTTGGCCACCGTCTCCGGGAAACGCGTATTGTCATTGTGTCGTCTGTAATATGAAGTTCACTTTGTTCTGTGTGAATCCGCCCCACCCCACCCACCCCTCCACTCCCCCATCCTCCCAACACTCCATCCCCCTTCAAGCAATCAATCAATCAATAGTTCCATCCTCTAGTCGAGGGTTGGATCCAATGGTTCTCACCTTGTCCCGATCTTGTGCTGTTCTGATAGACTGTGAATAATTCAAGCCTGTCCACTGTGAAATATTTGTAAACCATGATGTTCTTGGTCTCCCTCTCCCTCTGCTGCCATTCACCTTCCCTTCCAACAATGTACGGTATATTGAACTCTGACGAATGATGTGGCCAAAATAAATAAGTTTCTTTGTCTGTATAGTGGCAAACAAGCTTTTCTTATTTTTAATTTTTCTGAGAACTTCTTTGTTGGTGATCTTCTTTGTCCATGATATTTTCATCATCCTTCGATAAGTCCACATCTCAAATGCTGCTAAACGTTTGTACATTTTCTTAGAGATTGTCCATGTCTCTGCCCCATACATTAGAGTAGACCACACATAACACTGAAGAGTACGCCCTTCAACCCCCTTCAACCCGCTGTTATAAACCCCTCCCACCCACCCTCCCTCCCGAACACTCACCCTCCCTCCCTCCCACATCCCCTCCCTCCCACCTCCCCTCCCTCCCACCTCCCCTCCCTCCCACCTCCCCTCCCCCTACCACTCACCCTTCCACAACCCTCACTCCTACTCACCTTCCCCCCACCCTCCCCCCATTCACCGTCCCACCCACTCACCTTCCCACCCACTCACCCTTCCACCCACTCATCCTCCCACCCTCTCACCCTACCACCCTCCAACCCACTCACTACCTTCCACCCACTTCACCGTCCCACCCACTCACCTTCCCACCCACTCACCCTCCGACCCTCCAACTCACTCACCCTTCCACCCACTCACCATCCCACCACTCACCCTCCCACCCACCCACCCTCCCACCCTCCAACCCATTCACCCTTTCACCCCACTCACCACCCTCCCTCCCACTCACACCCTTCCACCCACTCACCCTCCACCCACTCATCCTCCCACCCTCCAACCCACTCACCTATCCAACCCACTCACCCTCCCACCCATCACACTCCACCCACTCATCCTCCACCCTCCAACCCACTCACACCTTTCACCCACTCACACTCCCACCAACTCACCCTCCCCCACTCATCCTCCCCCCTCCACCCCACTCACCCTCCCCCCACTCACCGTCCCACCCACTCACCCTCCCACCCCCAACCCACTCACCCTTTCACACCCACTCACCTTCCCACCCACTCTCCCTCCACCCACTCACCTCCCACTTCAAACCCATTCACAGATTTCACCCACCATCCCTCCCACCCACCCACCCACCCAAACTTCTACCCACCCAATCCCAGCCGTGCAGTGTGAGGTTGGACCGGCCGAGGGCGCTGGTGGTCGTAGCAAAGGGGGGCTTCCAAAATAACCAAGTTTCCATTTGGGACTCTGCACTGTGGGATGGAGTGGTTGTGGGAATGGGAGGGGAAGGGGGGGGGGGGAGAGCAGCTTGGGGAAAGAAAATGAAAAGCTACCTTGCGGTTCCGATTCCAAATTAAACATGTCCCAGTTTTACTCCTTTTTTTCTATCTCTCCCAATTTATCTTTTATAGTCAGATTGCCAAATAGGACCACATAAATAATAGGCAAGCGCTGGAAAACAACGACACAACAACAATAACCTTAAACAAAAAGAGGTTTTCTAATTGCCCGGAAAATGACACAAAATAGAAATAGACAAACAGGTTGGTGACCTGGCCTTATACCTCAATATCGTCTGCGTACCGTGATGTCATGTTTTTGAATGAGGGTTTTATGTCCTAGCAATATATGAGGCCATACTAAAGAAAGGGTACTGGTTTGTGACAGTGCACACTCATGACGATTTTGTACCAAAATTTGTTTAAGTCTTTTGTTTGACTCGGCCGGGGATCGAACGGCCGGGGATCGACCTGTATGAAGGTACCCGGTTCGCCGGGTAGCTTCATAGTCATACATTAGGTAGTCGTCATGCGGTGTCTGTGCTTGGTGGGTAGAGCTAGTGGAGACCGGCCGGACTTGGAGTGTAAGTTGACACTGAGCGTCCATAATTGGGTCACCCCAGGGGGTAATATATACCCCAATCAGCGTCCCGCCGGCAGAGGTCATCCAGAGGTCACGGCTCCTAGAGGAGAAATGCACAAATACTAATCAAGTAGAGTGAGAAGGTATGGTGGCTTAGGGGCTGAAAAGGGCGTGGAGGTAGCCCTCCCCCTCCCTCCCATCTCCCTCCCCCTCCCTCCCCGCTCCCCCCTCCCTCCCTCCCCCCCCCCATCCCCATTCCTACCCCTCCCTCCCCTTCCCCCCTCTCCCTCCCCTGCCAGGCGAATAGTATATATACATTCTTGAAAAACTGCAGTGAGTGTTTTGTGGGAAGTAGTTAGTATTGTTGTGCATTCAGTTGTTACATTTTCTTTCCATAATAAAAGTAATTAAATTAGTTATTTCAAAATTCAATTGAAATTAATTAAGCAAGTATTAAGTAGCAATCTACAATCATTAAAATAGACGTCTGATGATATTTATTTATTTATTTATTACTAAATGTTTAATAAACATGGAACATTTCAAAGGTAGATTTTTCTCTTTCCTAGGCTCCTTGTGCTACCTTTGGAGTTCATTTAAAGATATATAGTCACACGGTTTTGAGGTTCTCTCATTTTTCTGAGATAAATATATTGCATTGATTGCTATAATCTACGTGATTTTAGTTTGAAGTAACTTATATTTTAATTTGCTAACTTTTCAGATATTTGAATTGTAATCATGTCAAATTAGTTTTGGCAAGCATGGCAACACTCTGACACTATAGGCTTCTCCAGTAATAGGTTATATTAAATTAGCTCCCCTTCTATGTGGCAACAAATGCTTAATGAGTGCATCGGTGTATAATGTAGATATGTATAAATGAAATGTAGATAATTGTATCGGGTTTGAAAAGTTGATACTTCATGGGACTATGCAGCTTTAAATAAAAAATGTAAATATTAGCAAACACACATACCATGTTCAGTACTACCCGTCTTCAATCCTGACTCCCTGTAATTGACAAACTTATCCTATGTGTAGACAAGTATTCAATGTACACACTGTTCATGTCGCACTTTATGCTTCCTCTGATGACTAATTGCGGCTGCTAAATGTCGTGTAAGGGGGCTAAGGGGCATATTTTTCAACAGAGGAACAAGTTGTGTTAGAACTTGATGCAGTGAGAGTGAGAAGGCAGGTGGAAGAGGGGAGGCAATGTTTGTTTGTTGTTGTTTTACGTCCTAGCAACATCTAAGGTAATATCCCACTGAGTCACATTATCCTGACACTGAGCCAAGCAGTCCTTGCCTTATCCTAATAATGCCGAGCACTTGGCCTAGGAAGCAACAAGTATCAATTTTTAAGTCATTGGTTTAACTCTACCAGGATTCGAAGCCACAAACTTATGGGTTCGGATATCCCAATGTCTCAAAACAGGAGACGGATGCTCAACTCATTTGGCTATCTCGTCTGGTCGATAGGGAGGGAATGACGCGAACCTGTGAAACAGGTTCGGCGAGGATATGCTGGAGGATCTGGGAAAAGGGAGAAGAGTAGCAAGTGCAGAGAGAGGATTTGAATTACTGTGGAGGTCATATGAGAGGAAAAGGAAGGAGACGAAAGAGAGATGGAAGTGAGGGGAGGGCGCGCTGGAGGAAGCGGGAGGTTATAGAGGCAAAGGGAGGGCGAGAGAACTGAAAGGAGAAGAGCGAGGGTAGGTAAGAACTGAAGAGGACTGGGGGGGGGGGAGGGGGGGAGGTTGTAGTTAAGACAGATCCAGGGAGTGGAGATGTAGTGAGAGCTTCCATTCATGACAGATCCAGTCGGGTATGTGTGTGGGTGTGGGGGAAGGTGAAGGTCAACCTATGTGTGGGGGGAAGAGGTGAAGGTCAACTCAGGGAGAGAAGGTGAGAGAGTGTGTGACTGAGTGTATGTGTGGCGGGGGAGGGTGTGTGGTAGGAGGGTGGGAGGGGAGGAAGGGGGAGGGGGGAGGGGGGAGGGGGGAGGGGGGAGGGAGGATATTGTCAATGTCATCACCCACAGGCTCTGCTCATTAGTTGAGGATTACACGTAATTAACGTCGTCGAACCGGTGTCAAACCTCGCTGGCTCTGCAAAGGTGACATAATTAATCAGCATTGCGTGCCAAATAAAGGCGGCGGCAGGAAAAAAAATGCAAATTCCTCAGACCTCTCAGTCTGGGAATGGCACCAACAGCATGTCCGACTATGAGTCAGATGGATTAATTGAAGTGATTAGAGCGAGGTGATATAATTACCCGTGGGCGCGGTAGGGTTCCAGGTTGCTTTGCGGGGGGTGGGGGGTGGGGCACGAACCGGAAGTTGCCCAGGACCGTGGCAGGAGGTGTGCAGCTCGAGACACCTGCCCCCCCGGAAGGCATAGCTCACTCTACTGTCATCACTTATGTTTGTCCTCACAGATGGGGGTGGTGTCCTGAAGATGTGATTGTTTGGGGGTTTTATATCCTGTCAATCTTTAAGGTGTGACAGTGTGCACTCATGTCGACTTTGTATTGCTGCCCCACTGGGAGACCAAGCTGCCAGCAGCATAATGGCCCTGTCACACTTCGACGTGACTACGTCAGCGTAGGCAGAACGTGAAAATAATTATATTACGTCGACGTTATGGGCGTAATATGCAAATTGTGGACGTGAGCGTAACGTGAAAGTAACGTTGGTGCACGTCGTGACCTTAGCTGTAACGTGACAACGTTAGGGGGGAGGTGTAATTGGCGACGTGACCGGGCGTTAGTGTAACGTGAGCGTAACGTCGCCGTAACGGGTGCGACGTGGACGTAACGTGACCGTAACGCCAACGTAACGTGACCGTAACGTGACCGTAACGTGACCGTAACGTGACCGTAACGTGACCGTAACCGTGACCGTAACGTGACCGTAACGTGACCGTAACGTGACCGTAACGTGACCGTAACGTGACCGTAACGTGCAAAAAGCTGCCCACACCTTGCTCCCACCCGGGCCGTCGGTCTGATGTGACATAACGTGACTCTAACGTCATTTACGCTGCTATAACGATCGCGGAACGTCTACCTAACGTCATTGTCACGTCATCCCGACGTGACGGCTTCACGTCGAGATACGTCGAAAGTTTTGAACAGGTTCAAAACCTTGACGCGCGCCGACGTAACACGACGTAATATGACGTAGCTCGACGTCACTCTAACGTCATTATGACGTCATCATAACGTAACCCAACGTACGGCAACGTAATGACGAAAAATCGTCACGTTAGGCTCACGTTGGCTCGTTACGTCGTAGTGTGACAGGGGTATAACCTGATATCGCATTCAGTCACGTTATCCTCGCACTGAGCTGACCAGTCCAGTCCTAATAATGCCAAGCGCCAGGGTAGGTAGCGACAAGTATTAATTTTGTAAGTCATTGGTTTGACTCAGCCGTCAATCAAGCTCACCCGCCTTCGACATGAGATTTCCTCAAGGGGAATCTTACATATTGATATGATAATAGAGCTCATAGGTATACACTTGATGCGACTATTAATTTATTATGCAATACGTAAGGGGTAATACAGTGAGTTGTTCAGTAGGTAATGAACAACACAATATGTCACCGGTCACTCGGGTGGGAGTTGGTTTGGTGGGTTGTTGGAGTTTTACATTCTGGCCACATCTAAGGTCCTATCAGGATGGGTGCCAACTTGTGACAGTGTGCACTCATGGTGACCTTATAGTGCTGCCCCACTGGGAAATCAGGTCACCAGCACCATGACCCGATATCCCACCCAGTCCCATTATCCTGACACTGAGCTAACCAGTCCTTGCTGTATCCTATTAATGCAAAGTGCCAAACTAGGAAGCAACAAGGATCAATTTTGTAAGTCATTGGCTTGACTCAACAGGGAATTGATCTCTCGATCTCCTGCATGTGAGGCCTACGCTCTACCGATTCGGGCACCGCGCCTAGTCTCCAGTCGGAGTGCTCGCTATAGCAAAGGTTTAAGCTTGTCTGTACTCAGCCACGTTCAGGGTACGCCTCCAAGTCAACTCCGAGACAGCTCCGTGACATCTTTTTGGCCAATATGTATTCAGGGTGCGCCTCAAAGTCAACTTGAAGACATCCTCTTTTCAGACAGGAGGCAAAAAGCGCCTAGAAAAATGGCCACCGCATTCAGTCCTTTCAGCCAATCAGAGCTGTTCTTTTCACTTGTACATGGCTGCACCCTATGGAGGCCACCATTTTTGAGACACCCAACATCTAAAGTTGTTCAGACTAGCGCAATGTCCGGAATATCTCCAAGCCGCCTCGGAGGCATAACTTGAACAGGGCCCTGGTTTGACAGCATAGGAAAGGAACCACATACACAGCTAGGTATGGGTAGGTTGATTGTATCATTGAGAGTAGATACAACATTTCGTCCACGCTTTATTCCCACACACAATTCTTGCCATCCCAGTCCTGATCGGACAGTGGGACGTAGCTCAGGCAATAGAGTGTCCACCTGTGAAGGTGTGGGTCATTCGATCGATCCTGCTCAGTGGACACATTTGCAGTTTGGGCTATTTTCCGGTCTAACCAGTGGTCCACTACTGGTTCATCAAAGGCTGTGGTATGTGCTGTCCTGTCTGTGGAAAAGTGCATATAAAAGATCCCTTGCTGCTTATAGGAAAGAGCGGCCTATGTGGTGGCAGCAGGTTTTCTCCAAAGAAATATGTCAAAGTGTCCATATGTTTGACGTCAAATCGCTAATGATGAAAAACAATGTGCTCTAGAGGCGTCGTTAAATAAAACAAACTTTGTTTCCAGTCTAGATCATTAGCCTTTTTGGTTTCCTGATCCATTCACAATACCCATTCCTACTTGTCTGTATTGATCCTTGCTGGACAGGTTAGTGCAGACTACTACATTGGTCTACCTGACATCCTAAGTAGAATTTGCAGTGTTCTTAAAGTTGCATAGTCCGATGGTTTTGAGCTTGCCAAAATTCTGACACCATAGCAATCTGCAGTAACATGATCTATTCAATTGCCTCACCATTCACACATGCTTAATAAGTGCATCAGTATCTAAGTTAGATATGTAAAATCAGATTTAGATCATTGTTTTGGTTTTGAAAATTTGATGATTTCATCGGTCTATGCAGCTTTAACATCCCCACTTTGCTCATCCACTATGTTTACTGAAATGTTGACCTCAGTAATCCGATAAGAAATTGATAATAATAACTTCCAAAGTCTTCCAAGCAGAACCAGAAATGGGGCGTGAGTCTACCCCCACGCCGCCCCCCCCCTCCCACACATACTTCTACCCCCACCACACTCACTGTACCCTGACCACCCCCACCCCCACCCCCACCCCCACACACAACTCGCCACTAAAAGGGTGTAAGGTGCTACCCCCTGTCTGGACGCCCAGAGGGTGTATTGTATGGGGTGGGGGGGGGGTGGTTGAGTAACAGTCATCGGTCGGCAGTCAATGAGTGTGCACAGCACTGAGTTGCTCATTGCACTGTACTCTATGGGATAATGCTCATCTTAGCAGGAGATGTACTGAACATGCTGGCTGGGGCCAGGCTGTGGTGGAAATTGACTCCGCTCTGATCTGATTAGCACATCTTTTTTATGGGGAATCCGAACAGTTTGTTTTCTACTACTGTTGGGTCAAATGTTCGTCGCCAGTTTGTTAGTAGACCGCACCCCCAGCTCATTATCCCTCATTGCGGGGCCCGGATTTGAGGGATACGGATTACAACAGGATGTGCCGGGGGGTGCGGGGGTAGAGGGGTGGGATGGGGGTGGGTAGAGAGGGGGCAGGGAAGGGGTAGCCGGGGGGCGGAAGGGGTTTGAGGGCAAGGGGGAAGGATCGGAGTAGGAGGGGAGAAGGAGGGCAGGGATGGGTGTGGGAGGAGGTGGGGGGAGGTGAGAGGGTAATGGGTTGGAGAGATCGGGGAGGGGCGAGGCGGGACTGGGGATGGGGGGGGGGTGGGGTGGGAGTAAGGTGTTGCAGGTGGGGGGAAATTTGAGAAAGTTTGGAAAGGAGTGAGAGGGCGAGGGAACACAGAAAGGGCGGGGAAATGCGGGGAAGAAGGGAATGAAGGGCAAGAATGGCAAGAAGGGCAGGAAGGGCAAGAAAGGCAATAAGGGCAATAAGGGCAAGACGGGCGAGAATGGCAAGAAGGGCAAGACTGGCAATAAGGGCAAGAAGGTTAAGAATGGCAAGAAGGGCAGGAAGGGCAAGAAGGGCAGGAAGGGCAAGAAGGGCAAGAAGGGCAAGAAGGGCAAGAAGGGCAAGAAGGGCAAGAAGGGCAAGAAGGGCAAGAAGGGCAAGAAGGGCAAGAAGGGCAAGAAGGGCAAGAAGGGCAAGAAGGGCAGGAAGGACAAGAGTGACAAGAATGACAAGAATGGAAAGAATTGCAACAATGGAAAGAATGGCAAAAATGACAAAAATGGCAAGAATGGCAAGAATGGAAATAATGGAAATAATAGCAAGAATGGAAAGAAGGGCAAGACGTGCAGGAAGGGTGAAGAAATAGGGAGAAGGGCGGAAAAGGGCGGGGAAGGGCGGGGAAGGGCGGGGAAGGGCGGAGAAGGGCGGAGAAAGGCGGAGAAGGGCGGAGAAAGGCGGAGAAAGGCAGAGAAGGGCGGAGAAGGGCGGAGAAGGGCGGAGAAGGGCGGAGAAGGGCGGAGAAGTGAAAGGGTTAGGAGTGCGAGGGAGGGGACCTGGGAATGTGGTGGGTGAGGCACGGGTGGAGGAGAGTGGGGAGCAGGTAGATGGGGGAGGTGGGGGTGATGCTGTCGTTCAATGTCCACTCAAATAAACTCACACAATAAGCGCTATTTCCTGACAACATACCACCTAGCCAAACCAGGTGCCTTATGTATATCATTATCTGGATAATGTTTACTACATATCGACAAATCTAATATATCCATATAACTAAGCTTATTTCATTAACTGTCATTTTTTCCCTATGTTAGTAATATCGTGGTTTGCGTAATTACTCCCAATTTGGCGAATATTTAATTCGCTGTAACAGTTAAACACAATAAATTAGAAGAAAATGTTTCACATGAGGGGTCAATTCTGGTTAATAGATTTTTCATGCGCATCATGAATATTCACCCACAATTAGATTTGTCGCATTAGCATAATACATTGTGCTGCATTATCGCCCATTGTCAGCGCAGTCGATAAATCGGTCAGTTTTCAATCGGCATTGCCCCATTTGCTTTTAGTAGGGATTCCTGGATTTGTCACTACTCAGTGAGATTGGGAAGGGTGTGAGTGATTATACTGTATCTCATGAGTAAATATGCGATGGATGGATGAAATAATTGAACATCTGCTTTTCATGTGGCAGATTGTTGGGTTCAAACCCTGGGGGAGTCAAAGCAATGACTTCAATATTGAGGCTTTTTGCCACCTAACCTGACAATCGGCATGACTATGATCAGAGCAATGAGCAGTCGATGAGGACGACCAATTGTCCATGATTGAAATTGAGCCTGCATAATGACCGAATGTAATGCAAACAAAGACAATTAGAAAATTAAAGTAGTGTCGGTTTTTATTAAAGGTGAGCTGCATTGTCTTTGACCGACTCAGTCTCACTGGGATATTGCTAAGGGCAACTTGGAATCGGAGCGGAATATTAGGCAAAGCTATTTAATTAAAGATGCCCTCCTTTTGAACTGTCTTCAGAAGAACTTTAATGTTGTCAATTGCCATGCTGCCGACTTAAGCTAAGATTCCATATATGCGGTATGCGGTATGTGAATGCGAATGCAACAACAAATCAAAAAGCATGTAAATGAATAGTGGTGCTTCCATACATCCGAATGCGAATACAAATGCAAATGCGAATGCGAATGCGATTGCGAATGCAGCAAATGGATTGACCCATGGACAGATCGGTCCGGATGCGAATGCGAATACTGCTGCGTTTGCCATCGAAAATAATAGTAACTTTGATCTTCCTTCACAAATTTGGAGGAAAACCCCCCAAAAACATTGGCTTTTGGGGGTTGGCACATATCTATGATAGACCACATTTGCATTCGCATGCCGCATGCCGCATGGCGCATACCGCATACCGCATACCGCATACCGCATATATGGAATCTCAGCTTAAAGGCTGCATTCCATATATGCGTAATGCGTAATGCAAATCCGAATGCGAATAAAATCCATTATCCCGATCGCTCCATGTAGCGATCGGTGCGTAATGCGTAATGCGTAATGCGTAAAGGTGCTGCGAATAGAAAAGCATCAGTCGCATTTGTCCATTGATATAAGGCTGGGGGAGGCGACTGATAATTACGGACAGCCGGGACAAGGTGGTGCTAACAGAAAAGCATCAGTCGCATTTGTCCATTGATATAAGGCTGGAGGAGGCGACTGATAATTATGGTCTTCATGAGAAATATGAAGAATGGGACGGTGCAAACATGTAGCTTTATGTGGCGGACCTGTTAGGAAGCAGCCTTCAAGGTTGTGCGAATAGAAAGTCATCAGTCGCATTTGTCCATTGATATAAGGCTGGAGGAGGCGACTGATAATTACAGACGGCCGGGACAAGGTGGTGCAAACAGAAAAGCATCAGTCGCATTTGTCCATTGATATAAGGCTGGAGGAGGCGACTGATAATTATGGTCTTCATGAGAAATATGAAGAATGGGACGGTGCAAACATGTAGCTTTATGTGGCGGACCTGTTAGGAAGCAGCCTTCAAGGTTGTGCGAATAGAAAATCATCAGTCGCATTTGTCCATTGATATAAGGCTGGAGGAGGCGACTGATAATTACAGACGGCCGGGACAAGGTGGTGCAAACAGAAAAGCATCAGTCGCATTTGTCCATTGATATAAGGCTTGAGGAGGTGACTGATAATTACGGTCTTCATGAGAAATATGAAGAATGGGACGGTGCAAACATGTAGGTTTATGTGGCGGACCTGTTAGGAAGCAGTCTTCAAGGTTGTGCAAATAGAAAATCATCAGTCACATTTGTCCATTGATATAAGGCTGGAGGAGGCGACTGATAATTACGGACAGCCGGGACAAGGTGGTGCGAACAGAAAAGCATCAGTCGCATTTGTCCATTGATATAAGGCTGGAGGAGGCGACTGATAATTACGGTCTTCATGAGAAATATGAAGAATGGGACGGTGCAAACATGTAGGTTTATGCGGCGGACCTGTTAGGAAGCAGTCTTCATATTTGGGACGGTCCTAACATCCCTCGAAGCAAGCTAAACTGAGCCATGTTTGGAACATCCCATTCTGTGTGTGTGTGTCTCTGTGGGTGTCTCTGTGTCTGTGGGTGTGTCTGTGTGTGTGTCTCTGTGTGTGTCTGTGTGTGTCTCTGTGTGTGTCTGTGTTGTGTCTCTGTGTGTGTCTCTGTGTGTGTATCTGTGTCTGTGTGTGTCTCTGTGTGTGTATGTGTGTGTGTCTGTGTGTGTGTCTCTGTGTGTGTGTCTCTGTGTGTGTGTCTCTGTGTTGTGTCTCTGTGTATCTGTATGTGTATTTGTCTCTGTGTCTTTGTGTCTCAATTGCTGTGTGTATGTATGTGTGTGTATCTCTGTGTCTGTGTAGGTGTCTCTGTGTTGCTGTGTGTGTATGTGTGTGTGTCTCTGCGTCTGTGTGTGTCTGTGTGTGTATCTGTGTGTGTCTGTGTGTGTGTCTCTGTGTCTGTGTATATGTCTCTGTGTGTGTGTATGTGTGTGTCTATGTGTGTCTGTGTGTGTCTGTCTCTGTGTGTGTCTATGTGTTGTGTCTCTGTGTGTGGCTGTGTGTGTATATGTGTATGTGTGTGTCTCTTTGTCAGAGACACAGAGACACACATAGAGACACACACACAAACACATAGTCACACACACAGACAGAGACACACACAGAGACACGGAGACACAGACACACACATAGAGACACACACAGAGACACAGAGTCACACACACTTTTTATATACTTGCTATGTACTTCACTGCATAACGTATAACGCATAACGCAATACGCATTACGCGTATATGGAATGCTGGCATTCGCATAACGCATAACATGTAACGCATAACGCATTACGCGTATATGGAATCCTAGCTTAAGTCTCACTAGGATTGCTGAGGACAGTGTGGTGAGGAGGTGAGGAGCTATCAATTGTGTTCACCCACTTCAAATGAAGGCACATTTCACAAATCTAAGCGGAATATTAGGCTAAATTACTGAAAATGCAAATTGCCTCCGTTTGAACTGTCTGCAGAAGAGTTTTAATTTGATCAGTTTCCATGCTGCGATCAGGTGTTGAATATATAAGGATCCCGTCATAACTTGTTAGGTCCTATTCTAGGAGTTTCATATCTATGCCAGAAGGAGAAGAAGCAGGAGAAGAACCTGCCCCCCCCCCCCTTCCCGCTATGTCAAGCAAATCGGGAAGTGGGAGGAGGTGTGTTTTTCCCATCCAATCAAATGGAAGGCTACAATTGTGATCAATCTTTTTTGTATTGTACAAAGCCATCTTTTAAAGCTTGAACAATGTGTAAATAACTATACCAAAAACAGTTGTAAAACCAGTGTAAACATATTTTATTCAGAATACTATGTATATAATTTATTTACCCCAAATTTCTTTTAAATGTGCATCTATTATTTTAATGGTGGCATTACATTATTTGTTTTTCTTAGATTGTTTGGTGAATGTAATTTTATTTCCTGACTAATTCTTCAAAATAGCAGATGTTATAATTTGTTTGTCAATTTGATGTGTTTTTCGATTTGATGTGTTTTTCAATGTGATGTGTTTTTCAATTTGCTGCATTTTTCAATTTGATGTGTTTTTCTATGTGATGTGTTTTTCAATATGATGTGTTTTTCAATGTGATATATTTGTCAATTTGATGTGTTTTTCAATTTGATGTGTTTTCAATTTGATATGTATTTCAATGTGATGTGTTTTTTTAATTTGATGTGTTTTTCAATGCAATGTGATTTTCAATGTGATGTGTTTTTCAATTTGACGTGTTTTTCAAAGTGACATGTTTTTCAATGTGATGTCTTTTTAATTTGATGTGTTTTTCAATTTGATATGTTTTTCAATGTGATGTGTTTTTCAATTTGATATGTATTTCAATGTGACATGTATTTCAATGTGATGTGTTTATCAATTTAATGTGTTTTTCAATGTGATGTGTTTTTCAATGTGATGTGTTTATCAATGTGATGTGTTTTTCAATGTGATGTGTTTATCAATGTGATGTGTTTTTCAATGTGATGTGTTTTTCAATGTGATGTGTTTTTCAATGTGATGTGTTTTTCAATGTGATGTGTTTTTCAATGTGATGTGTTTTCAATGTGATGTGTTTTTCAATGTGATGTGATTTTCATTTTTGTGATGTGTTTTTCAATGTGATGTGTTTATCAATTTGATGTGATTTTCAATGTGATGTGATTTTCAATGTGATGTGATTTTCAATGTGATGTGATTTTCAATGTGATGTACACATATGGCTAAATAGCAATATAGAAGTAGCCATGTCTCTTCCAGGTTTTAGGATGTGTTCAGTTGTGAATAAAACAATGCGCCGAATTCATTGATGTAATACTAGATCTGATCCAAACATGACATTTAATCCGCCTGTCAAATATGTTCACGCACATGCGCCGCTCTCACAAGTCACATCTGCGTGAGCGTTCGGGGATTCAGACCCAGAGTGAGGCTCCAATCGGACGCTGGCTTTGTGACGTCATCACTACACGCGGGGATCTGCCACGTAATCCCCGCGTGGTTGCCTACACGCGCCGCGCGACTGCTACAGTACACGCACATCCAGCAGTGATTCATTCACCAGCTTGGTTGATTTGTTGGTTGTTGGGGTTTTACGTCCTGGCAACATTTAGGGTCATATCAGGATATGAATTAAATCATAGTCACACTGGTTTACTGCTTGTGGCGGCTTGTGATAACTTTGCGACCACCAACAAAAAACGTTAGTCGCAACGTGGTCGCAAAATAGTGGGAAAGTGGTCGCAAAGTGGTTACAAAGTGGTCGCAATGTGGTCGCAATGATTCGCAAAGTGATCGCAATCTGGTCGCAAGGAGTCGCACACTGGTCGCAAACACTTGAAGCAGTCGCGATGTAGCCGCAATGTGGTCGCAAGCAGTCGCAACGTGGTCGTAAAGTGGTCTTCAGTAGTCGCCGACCTCCTTGCGACCATTTTGCTTGCAAGGAGGTTGCATCCCCTGCACCAAAGATCTTGCGGAGTCGGCGATTGTCACAGACTGATCGGCAAGCTATCAACATGATTGGCGATGTCCTTGCGACCATTTTGCTGGCAAGGAGGATATTGGTGCAACCTGCAAACACCTGCAAAATGGTCGCCATAATGTCATCGGACAATGCCAAGCACACAGGGACCTTGTTGTGACCACTTGTGACTGCTTACGATCATCTCTGACGTCACAGATGTGCCTGGTAGCAAACTGGTCTCAAGCCTGGTGGGACTTAGATAAAGGATTCACCCGGTACTCGCAGTACACCGGTGAACGAAAACGTAGTGTAAAGATGGGCGAAAATAGCTTTATTATCGAGCAGGAAGTACAATGCCTGGCTCCAGTGTCAAATGGTTACGTATATCGGCACAGAGTTGGTGAAATAGGAGAGAATGCAAAAAGACAAGATGGCGGCCATAGAACGCCATCGATTTCACTTTTAAATCTTATTAAACCAGATGTTTTATTATAGCTTTCAACTCAAAGGTAGCAGGAAAATATGAAGACATATACAAAGAATAAATGTTGCTTTTTGGATTGTGAAATTAGGCTCTCATAAAGACTCATTTCATTAGCCCAATTTTTCGACCATTTTTATATAAGGCTGGTATTCACGCGTGTACTGTGAGTACCGGGTGAATCTTTTATCTAGGTGTGACTGGGATCTTACTAACGTATACCACTCGATGAATGACATAGACACTGTCTAAGATGTCGCGATGAGCATAGTTATTGAACCTACCTCCATAGATGGTGAGGTGGATTCCCTCCCCACAAAAGCTGTCTCAGAACAAAGACGGCATGCACCGAATGGAGCCGGCGCCATTTCTAAACAGGCAGTGCTCGTTACCAATCTGAACACTCCAGTCTGCTTTGAACAGGGAAATTGGCTTGGAGTGATGTGCACAACTTGGTGCGACAGCAAGATGACAAGGACATGATATTGGCTGTGACATGACACTGACAGAACAGGGAGAAGCTACTGAGTGGCAATATTGGTTGGCTGGTTGTTGTAGTTTTACGTCCTAGCAACATTGAAGGTCATATTAGGACGGGCACCGACTTGTGACAGGGTGCACTCATGGCAACTTTACAGTGCTGCCCCTCTGGGAATTCTGGCCACCAGCACAATGAGCCGGTATCCCACTCAGTCACATTATCCTGCCACTGAGCTAACCAGTCCTTGCCCTATCCTATTAATGCCGAATGCCAGGCTAGGAATTGACAAGTATCAATTTGATAAGTCATTGGTTTGACTCGACCAGGAAACAAACTCCAGATCTCTCGCCCGAGAGGCCCGCGCTCTACCGCGTCGGCCACCGCGCCCAGTGAGTGATAAGCCAAATGCGGTTTAGTGGCATAACTGTGACATGTCAGTCAGCCAACTGTCGCTCTGTAGGGACAAAACTGTGAGGTGTTAGTTAACTGCTAGTGTATATATGACTATTGGAGTGACAGGACAGCGACTGAACAGACATGACAATGACATGTCGGTTGGCTGTTGGAGTTTTACTTCCTGGCAACATCTAAGGTCATATCGGGACGGGACAGTGACATGAATTTGAAGTGAGTCTTATGGTCGAATGCATAAACCTGATACACCAGTCACACTCACTATGGCTGCGACCACTTTCCGACCATAACAAACTGAGTGGGCGCAGAGTGGTCGCAGAGTAGTCACAAAGTGTTCCGAAGTGGTTGCCGATCTGACTGGGACCATGCGAACAGGCAATACGGAGACCGTATGGAGACAATAGAGGACAATCGACAATTATGGGTGACTATGTGAATATCAGGGGTGACTAAGTCATCAGGGGTGACTAGGTGTCATCAGGTGTGACTAAGTGACAGCAAGGGTGACTAGGTATCACCAGCGGTGAATGAGTGTCACCAATGGTACCTTAATGTCAGCATGGGTGACTGAGTGTCACAAGAGTGATTAAGTGTCACCACGGGTGACTGAGTGTCACCACGGGTGACTGCGTGTCACACAGGGTGAGTAAGTGTCACCACGGGTGACTGAGTGTAACCAAGGGTGACTAAGTATCACCACGCGTGACTGAGTGTCGCCACGGGTGACTGTGTGTCACCATGGGTAACTGAGGGTCATCAAGGTTGATTAAGTGTCACCACGGGTGACTAAGTGTCACCACTGGTGACTAAGTGTCACCACGGGTGACTAAGTGTCACCACGGATGACTGAGTGTACCAGGGACACCTAAGTATCACCAGGGGTGACTAAGCATCACTCGGGCCAAGGCCTGAGTGTCACCAAGTCCAAGGCCTGAGTGCCACCACAGGTGACTTAATGCCACCAGAGGTGACTACATGTCACCAGGGCCAGGGCCTGAGTGTCACCAGACGCCAGATGTTCCGGCAGGGATGAGTGCCGCGCGCAGCCTGTAGGCAACGCCCGGTGCCCGAGTGAGAGAAAGAGGCAGAGACTAGCAGGAAGACAGACAAAGTGAAAGGGAGGTCTGGATGCAGCTTTTTGTTCCTAGCTACTTCAAGCCTCGGGGTGCCCAGTAACGGGGGGGGGGGGGACTTAGCACACAGCCGCAATGCACCATGGGAGGTCCTGAGCACCCGAAGGGCATACGGGGAGGGAAGAAAGTAAAATAAAATATAAAATCTTTTTTTTTTTTAGACAGAAAAATATAAACATAACTATTTAAAAAAACGACAAATAAAGATTACCCTCCAGGGCGGAGTGGACGTGGTGCTGCCACGTGGACAGGAAAAACACCCACCCACACACGCGCGCACACACCTTCACACACGCTCAGCATTTCCGCCAGACTCAGATCAAAGGGTGCTGAGTGCAGGATGCGAATGGGAAGAGGAGTGCAGGAGACACAATGGAAGCTGGAGGATGAAAAAGGTGGCGGGCAAGCCCAGGTAATAATGGCTTGGAGGGTGGGGGAAGGTGGTGGGGGGTAGGTGTTCGGAAGGAAGGAGGTGTGGGGAAGGTGGGGGCAGAATGATTTGAGGGTGATGGGTGGGGATTGGCTGGGTGGCGTGAGGGAGAGGTGCAGGCCGAGTGCATTGTGAGTCATACTGCCGTAGTACTGCACCAATCAACCGGCACTATCCCTATTAGGCAGTTGTCAACACGTGGTATTGACAGGAGTGTACCGCCTGCTGCTGTCGACGGAGGTTGTCTCTCGCTTAGAAAGTCTAACTCATAATAGTTCATACAAACTCACACCAACACAATAGCCCATACCAACTCAGTCCAAACTCATGGCAAGTCACAGTCACTTATTTCCCCCATTCCAATTCACATTAATTCGCATCAACTCACATTAACTCACACCAACTCATACCCACTCACATTACCTCACACCAACTCTCATACCAACTCACATTATCTCCCACCAAGTCATACCAACTCACATTAACTCACACCAACTCACACCCGTTCAAATTATTTCACACCAACTCATACAAACTCACATTAACTCCCACCAACTGTCATACCAACTCACATTAACTCACACCAACTCATACCCACTCACATTAAATCACACCAACTCATACCCATTCACATTAACTCACACCAACTCATACCCATTCACATTAACCCACACCAACTCATACCCACTCACATTAACTCACACCAACTCATACCAACTCACAATAGCTCACACCAACTCATACCCACTCACACTACCTCCCACCAACTCACACCCACTCACATTCACTCACACCAACTCATACCCACTCACATTAAATCACACCAACTCATACCAACTCACATTAACTCACACCAACTCTAATACCAACTCACATTAACTCACACGACATCATACTAATTCACATTAACTCACACCACCTCATACCCCCTCATACCATCACACCATTATCACATCATCTCTCGCAGAACTCGCTGCCAACTCAACTCAGCCTAACCACCTTTCGCCAAACTACTTACAATTTTCCAACAACCCATTCCAACTTCTCCCAGCCCAACACATACATTGGATCCCTCTCTTCAAAACCAGTTCACTTACATAGTGAGCACCAATTTACTAATATAGAGGTAGCCTGAAGAGTCGGTCCACCAACCCCCACTGCCATCCACACCCAATACCCCCCCACCACCACCACCAAGGGACTAGCCTCGCTATCACCCTAATCAGCAAGTCTCCTACCACCAGGGTACCTGGCAACGGACCAAGTCTGCTTTGCGAGGCAACACCCACCAAGATGGTAGTCCAGACACGAGGTCACGTATGTGTCACGTGACCTAGGTGGATCAATTTCCCCATCCCATTATTGAGTAATACTTGACTGATTGTGAATTGTATTATATACCATTTACCAGACCCAAGGACTAATTGTATCCGCGATTCTTTTTACGGGTGAGGTTTTTTTGTTATGTTGATATATATTTTCTTTTCTCTCTGTATATAACTCCACTATTTCCAGGAAATGTATTATCCCTTAGGGTAGCACTTCCACACAGCAGTCCCCACTGCCGTTCAAACACATTTAATTAAACTGTGTAGATTATCTGACCTTGTGCCAACAATCGTATAATGCAAACATCATGTGTGATCTTTTATCTAACGTAAAACAAGAAGGCATCCCTAGCCTTCTTGCGGTTGGCATGACTATGCCACCATATATAATTCATCAAGATAATTTTCACCAAAACAGGAAGAACAGTATCTTCAAATTGTATCTGGAATGTTACCCAGTCTCAATTTATTTGTGCATTTGTGGTCTTTTAACTTCAAAAGTGTCTCTTGACACATAGTTGATTTGTGCGTTTACGTTCTACGATGGCCCGCTAATAATATCACAAAATGAGATGTGAACCTTTCTTGCTGTGATGATGGCCTTTGCTGCCGACACAACATTAAACAATCACCGCTAACTAACTCACTTCCACATACTACTTCAGAGATGTGCCTCTTTTAAACTTCACAGTAGATACAGTTAGCATTACAACATGGCTAATCTTTGCAGCTTGCTCATGCATGACCCTTCTTCCACATCTACCTCTCTGGCTAATTAGTGTCTATTGGCACATAATTGATTGTCTGCTTTTACATGTAAAAGCGATGGTTTGAACAAAAAACAAACATTTCTCGCCGTGAATATGGCCTATGCTGCCGACACGGCGTAAAGCAACCACCAATCAATCAATCAATCAATCAACCTCTCTGGCTTGTATGTATTAGTTTGGTTGTCCTGTTGTTTCTTTGTTAAGAGCGGTCCAATAAGTTTATGTTGCTTCTTCTCAGCCATCCTACTACAGTCCCATTGACTGAGTAGTAGTGCAATACACACATGGGGGAACCACCAAGTTAGTAGATGTACGATTCATTCCCCTGCCATGCCTAGATTATATACACTCTGCTCATCTACACCCTAGTCATATCGCTTTGCAACCTGCTTCCTTCCCACTTTGCAGCTTGCTTGTTAACTTACACTATATCCCTCTCTAGTTATTTTCCAGTATATTCATGTGTACTGTACCTACCGTGCATTCTCCCTTGGTACACTGCTCTTCACCACGTCCTTTTGCAGCCTGCTAAGATGCAGCATGTGCCTTTGCACCATATTTGCAGCGCTCGAAGATGAACCTGCTTTCATCTCCCTTTGCACGCTGCTAAAGTACACCAAGTTGTTCTACATATCCTTTCCCATCCTGCATATATACAGTGTACTGCTCACTACCTTTCTTTGCACGCATTCCCATCGACCTTTGCAGCCTTCTCCGATTCCACCTATTGCTCTTTCTCTATCTCTCTTTGTAACGCGCGCCTTTGCAGCATATCCATTTACAAAGTCATGTTCCCCATCTCCCTTTGTACCCACTTCCACTCCATCTTTGCAACCTACTCCTATGCTGCCTACTGTTCTCCATTTCTCTTTGTACCATGCCCACTTGCAGACTACGTCTATATATCTTTAGGTCTCCTATCTTGCTTTCCATGTTCCATATCCCTCTTTGCACCCACTGTTCTCCATCTTTGAAGCCGACGTTCACATAACCTACTCTTCTGTATCTCCGTGTGCGCCCTACCCCTTTGCAGCCTACTAATTTATGTGAATCATACTGTGCACTATCGCCCTTTGCACTCCATTCCTCTCTACCTCTGCAGGCGAATTATATCCAAAATATTTCCATATATTGCCCCTTTGCAGCCTGCTAAACACTGTTCTGACTCTGAGTGCATTGTATCCATTTGCACCTGCCTCCAGCTTTGCAACCTGCAAACCACTCCTCTGGCTGAGCACTGTATATCAATTTGCACATTTTCACGTGCCTCCCTTTTGCAGCCTGCTAAGTGCTGCTCTAACTCTGAGCGCAATATATCAATTTGCAACCGCCTCCCCCTTTGCTGATTGCTAACCAATGCTCGATCTCTGAATGCAGTATATCCATTTGCACCCTCCTCTCCCTTTGCAGAATTTTAAGCAGTGCTCTGGCTCTGAGCGCACTGTATCCATTTCCACACAACTTTGTAGCCTGCTAAGCACTGCTCTGGCTGAGCCCACTATATCAATTTTCACCACATCCCTCTTTGCAGCCTGCTAAGCAGTGCTCTAACTGTGAGCACAATAAATACATTTGCACACGCCTCCCCCTTTGCAACCTGCTTACCACTGCTCAATCGCTGAGCACGGTATAACATTTTGCAACCTCCTCCCTCTTGGCAGCCTGCTAAGCGCTGCTCTGACTCTGATAGTGGTATATCCATATATCCATTTGCACCCTCCTCCCCCATCATTACAACCCGCTAAGCGCTGTTCTGATTCTGATTGTGGTATAGCCATATATCCATCTGCACCCTTCTCCCCCTTTACGACCTGCTAAGCGCTGCTCTGACTCTGATTGTGGTATATCCATATATCCATTTGCACCTTCCTCCCCCTTTACGACCCGCTAAGCGCTGTTCTGACTCTGATTGTGGTATATCCATATATCCATTTGCACCCTCCTCCCCCTTTACGACCTGCTAAGCGCTGCTCTGACTCTGATTGTGGTATATCCATATATCCATTTGCACCCTCCTCCCCCTTTACGACCTGCTAAGCGCTGTTCTGACTCTGATTGTGGTATATCCATATATCCATTTGCACCCTCCTCCCCACTGCTAGCTGCTCTGACTCTGATTGTGGTATATCCATATATCCATTTTTTTGTTGTGTTTGTTTGTGGTTTTTTTTGCACCCTCCTCCCCCTTTACGACCTGCTAAGCGCTGCTCTGACTCTGATTGTGGTATATCCATATATCCATTTGCACCCTCCTCCCCCTTTAGACCTGCTAAGCGCTGTTTTTGTTGTGGTATATCCATATATCCATCCCTCTCCCCCTTTACGACCTGCTAAGCGCTGCTCTGACTCTGATTGTGGTATATCCATATATCCATTTGCACCCTCCTCCCCCTTTACGACCTGCTAAGCGCTGTTCTGACTCTGATTGTGGTATATCCATATATCCATTTGCACCCTCCTCCCCCTTTACGACCTGCTAAGTGCTGCTCTGACTCTGATTGTGGTATATCCATATATCCATTTGCACCCTCCTCCCCTTTTACAACCCACTAAGCGCTGTTCTGGCTCTGATTGTGGTATATCCATATATGCATTTGCACCCTCCTCCCCTTTTACAACCCACTAAGCGCTGTTCTGACTCTGATTGTGATATATCCATATATCCATGTGCACGTCCCCCCCCTTTGCAAGCCGCTAAGTGCTGCTCTGTCTCTGAGCGTTGTGTGGTGTGGACTCCCCCAACACCCTCCACACCCCTCCACCCCTCTTCTGAGTGGTTCTTTCTCTGCGTCCGACTTGCGCATATCACGAGCGCGTCACGCGCATGCTAATTGGGCCCTACGGCCGCCCGTTACAAGCGTGTGGGAAAAGTCAGAACTGGCGGGCACTGCCCGGGTTACTAACAATCCAGGCAACCAGGGTCCATATTAACGTTGTGTAATCCGATAAAAAGCATCAATTTTGTTTAAAGCAAAACAGTTATCTAGATTTGAACCTACACAACCACCTTATATACGGGTGCATTTGTTGTTATATAAAAGGGCTTACTAAATCGATTTAATTGATGCTATTACTATATAAGTCTATGGGGGGTCAGAGTTTCGGCAAGCACCCCAATATTAATGTTGCATGTCTACACTTCAAATATCTCTAAAGCTAGCAAGTTTAAATCGATGTTACTTGAGTCTCATGGAGGGCAACTATTCTAACGATTATCCTGATATATTGATCTCAGAAAATGACAGAAACTCTAAGCCATCGGAATATGCAAATTGAAGTAAATAATAAAAAACACACTGATAAAAAAAACTGGTTTCCTCGACGTTTACAGATAAATGCCATGGAGAAGATATTTTTTTATAATTATGATTCTCCAGATTCTCCAGATTCTCCAAGGAGAGTGTTGTTCATAAATAAAGAACTATTATATGTACTTCTTTTACAGTTGATTTTCGGTTAATTTTCATTTCCATGGGCGATGCTCGGTGAATTGTAGGTATAGCACCCAATTCTGAACCTGTGTCTACCCCAGCACCACCCTCCCCCCCCTCTCCGCCCACCACACTCTCCACTCCGTCCTCCCACCCGACACCACGTGATCTCATGATGCCTGCTGATTGGGTAATCACCCATTACCTTGATTTCCATCGTTCTCAATGGGGCTGCCAGGAGGCAGGTTGAGGGCCGAGGTACAGCCCGGGGGTGCGGGGTGAGGGAAGGGAGGTGTGGGGAGGTGAGGGTGAGCGGGTGGGAGGGAGGGGTGTGGGGGGAGATTCTGGGGAGAGAGGGCCTTTCAGCTTGTACTGGGCGTGTAAATGGCCGAATCGGTAGTTTGGTTCCCGGTCGTGACAGAATAATGACTTATAATATTGATACTTGTTGCTTCCTAGCCTGGCGCTTGGAATTAATAGGATAGGGCAATGATTGCTTAGCCCAGTGTCAGGATAATATGGCTGAGTGTGATATCGGGTCATGGGCAGTCTGATTTCCCAGTGGGGCAGCATTAAGTTACCATGAGTGCACACTGTCGCAAGTTGGTACCCGTCGTGATATGACCTTAGATGTTGCCAGGACGTAAAGCTCCAACCAGCAACCAACCAACGCCCATCCAGATCGTTCTAATGTAGGGTGACAGTTTACTAACTATTAATTGATCACTAATTCTGGCCTTTGTTTTACCCCAAAATATATTAAAAGTAAGACAATTGTATATGATTCAGCCTGAGCTATATTAATTCATTTAGAACACAACCATGAATCGCAAAAGTCAAGACCACCACAATTGCTGAAAACTATCCTGCAACGTGGAACTGAAGTGCCTGCCCCTGAACCACAACTGACTCAAATTTAGCAGCATAAAATGATCGATTCGGTAAGAATGCAGGTTGACTTTCCATGCGGGAGGTTGCGAGTTTGAACCCTGACCGACTCAAACCGGGGACTTATGGATACGTGTCAGCCCGATGCTTGGCATTAATAGATTAGAGCAAGGACTCATTTCCGTAGGGCCGGAATAATGTGACTGAGTGGAATATCGGGCCATGGTGATGTTGGTTCCGGTCTCACAGTGTTGCAGCACTATGAATTCACCTTGTCTGTACCGTTCCAGATATGACAGTTGATGTTGTCAGGACATAAAACCCCACTAAACAAAGTTAGCTGTGCACATAAATAAAACTAGTGACTTTCAAAATAAGAACACGAGACGCGGTGGCCGAGTCGGTAGAGCGCAGGCTCCCCGTGCGGAAGGTCGGGAGTTCGAATTCTAACCGAGTCCCGTTAATGACTTAGGTGGGTGTTTGTTGGTTGGGGGCTTAAAACTGAAAACGGGCCGATTCGTTTTTGAATCGCGAATCGCAATCGTAAACGGCCGCTTTTAGCACTAAAAACTGAGTTTTATGCGCGAATCGCATCGCTAGGTGTGCGCGGGGGGCGCACACCTAGCGATTTTTGTGCGCGAAACGGGCAGTTTTATCGTAAAGGTAGGTGGGGGGTGGTGTGCACAAATGACACTTGTGACTTCCTAGTATGGTGTTAGTAGGATAGGGCAAGCACTGGTTAGCTTATTATCAGGATAATGTGACTGAGTGGGATATCAGGACATGGTGCTGGCAGCCTGGTCTCCCAGTTGGACAGCCCTATAAGGTTGTTATGAGTGCACACTGTCACAAGTAGGTAGCTGTTCTGATATAGCGATAGATGTTGATATGACAATAAACCACAACAAACACATCAGATACAAGACACAAATCTGTAACTTAGCTCGTTCCAGTGACATTAATTCGACAACGTGGTAGTGTAGGCCTACAGAGCTGGCAGCTTGGACAGTTTTTCAAGGTTATGTACTGCGTAGCTCCAGACACTTTCATCTACACAGATACGGCCAATTAATCTACAAAGCTTTAGTCAGTCCGACAACTGCGCTCTAAGAACATCAAAGAACCTCATTGGACATCAAAGGACATCAATCCATCTCAATGCAGAGCTAAATGGTTTCCTTTCTACTCTGAATCGATACTTGTCTGAGTAACACCAACACCTTAGACTTCTGACTACTCGGCTTTGTGCTCTGTATTTGTAAGACAAGGCAAGGTTGGCTCAGTGTGAACAGAATGCTGTACAACACGGTACCCGAGTGGGCCTGCACTATGCAGTCACCACGAGTGCTCTTCCCAGTGGGGCAGCACTATAAAATAGCCATGAGTGCGCACTGCTACAAGTCGGTACCCGTCCTGATATGACCTTATATATGGTATAACACGGTATCTCAGGGGGGCAGCACTATCTAGGCACCAAGAGTGCCCTTCCCAGTGGGGCAGCACTATAAAGTAGCCATGAATGCGCACTGTAACAAGTCGGTACACGTCCTGATATGACCCTAAATGTTACCAGGACGTAACATTCCAACATCCAACGATCCAACATCGAGTGCCCACTGCAACAATTCAGTGCAAGTCCTGATATGACATCAAATGTTGCTCGGAGATAAAACCCCCAAATCACTAAGCTCTATAAGACTCTTGAACCCAACTCTGCATGGCATTTGTAAATGGCTCAAATGCACTATTGTTGTAAGGGCATCGGGAAAATGAGCGGATTGTCGCATTAGGGAAATACAATGATCCAAATGAAATTTCAGAACAAATAATAAAAAACAGACACAAAATCATTTGACACAGAAATCCTGTAACAATTAATGTAGTCACAATCACTTTGCGACTGACATTTAAGCACGGTATGTGGATTGACTGCAAGCTGATGTGTGGAGAGTTAATCACAGCCACTTCCAATAGCTATTGATTTATTTATTGATTTTTACAGCAGTTATATTATTTGAATTATTGCCTTTTAATTGGCTTCCACCAGAGGGCTGAATTTCCAACTGAGATGACTCTGGAATTAATGTATGAACTCAGCAGACACAAGAGAATGAGACACATATTGGGTTCAATGTATTTAATACAAAATAACCATCACCGGGCACGGTGGTTGAATCGATAGGGCGCAGGCCTCGCGTGCGGGAGATTCAGAATTTGATACCCGGAGTCTTGGAGGAGGATGGATGCAAACAAAGGGAACACTGCACCTAGCGTGGGATTAAAACCCATACTTGTGCCATTACGGGGCTAACAACCCAACCATCAGAATAGGCTCCTTAATGCATTCTTCCTATACTACCAATTTATCTGTCTCCATACCCCGTGAGATCAGTGCGGACAACTTCACTAATGATGCTTGATAATAAATTAAATGTTACCATCACACATGCCAAGTTAATGGGAATGTTTACGAACAGTGGAATTGCTATGAGGACCTGAACATGATGCGAGACAATCATAACGGAGGCTAAGGAGGTTAGGGAGGTTAAGGACACTCATTGCGGAGGTAAAAGAAGCAGGAATACATGCCATGGCCTTGTTTTTCAGCTATCTGGTGGGATTCAACAAGCTGATGGCAAAAGAAATGAATGGGTTGTATTCACTTGTTTTCTAATCAGGTCGTTTTGTCAAGGTATTTTTGCTATTATCACATTTGTGCTGAGAGTTAAAATGTGCCTCGTAGTTTGATAGGGCGTTTTGTGTCAAAGTCGTCGACCGATTTGTGGCAACTGATGGTTTTTGGCGTACACTATTCACTATGTCATCACAGCTAAGCAGATCTGACAAAATCTGAGTAGATCTGAAGAGAGCGGAATAGCTCTCAGGAGCCAGGAGCAACTCTGAGCAACTCTGAGCAACTCTGAGCAACTCTGAGCAACTCTGAGCAACTCTGAGCAACTCTGAGCAACTCTGAGCAACTCTGAGCAACTCTGAGCAACTCTGAGCAACTCTGAGCAACTCTGAGCAACTCTGAGCAACTCTGAGCAACTCTGAGCAACTCTGAGCAACTCTGAGCAACTCTGAGCAACTCTGAGCTATGAGCAGCTATGAGCCGCTATGAGTAGATTGCGCAGCTCTGACCTCCATGAGCAGCTATGAGAAGTTCTGATGAGATTTGAGCAGCTGCGAACAGTCCCGATAAGTCTTGACTAGCTCAGAGAAGGTCGGAGCAGCTCGGCAGGTTTGGAGCAGCTCGGAACAGCTCGAAGCGACTCGGAACTGCTCGGGGCGACGCGCATCAGTTGTTTAGGGATTTATCTGTTTTTCTATGTGTCCCTTTTCATCTCGACACTGCGCTTTGATACTGCCTTCTGAAGGTGGCCCTCACAGAGGCCAGGATCAGTGAGGGTTCATGGATTGGTCGTGTGCTGGGAGTGGTCCGGAGGTGGAGATGCCGGCGATGGAGGCGACAGCACCCATTGCTTCTCTCAGCGAGCTGCATTAACATTTGCCGTGAGCAAAACTAACAATTTTCTCAGAATTCTCTCAAAGCCTGGAAGTCATGTCATTCTGCTGAAAAGAATCCTATGGCAGTAAGACATTTGTGCATGGCGGGCGAAAGGACATTATTTATTCAACCTATGTTAAAGTTGCATAGTCCGATGGTTTTGAGTTTCTGTCACTACATGTTTTATATTCGATTCTGTATTTGAGACAAGTTATAGGCCATGTTCTTTTTCCCCTGAGCTATATTCCATGATTTATATTTCATAATCGTACATCCCATGTTCTATATTAGATGTTACAGTTTCCATGTTTTATATTACATGTCCTATTTTCCATGTTCTATTTTCCATGTAACATATTCCATATTCAATATATCATATTTTATATTCCATTTTCTACATTCGGTATCTGACATTTGGACACAATTACCTACAAATATTCGATTTTAATTGTAAGCGGAACATCAGATTAATGTTTCCTACACTAGTTGCTCCTGCAAAAAAAAAAGAATCATTTCCTGCAAGTTCAGCAATCGCTTCCAATCTGTGAACTTTACTATTTGCCAAATTGTGTTGTCTTAATGCAAAGTAAATTTGAAAAGTACTCAAGAACATGATGCCATATGTGATCTGTAAGATTCCTACTTCAATGGGGGACCAGATGCTGCCGTTATAAATGCTACGCACATTGTTGTCAAGTTCAATCATGTTGGCCATTATATGGGCAATAAAGTAATTGTCTTTCAGAAGATCTAAATCAAATGGCAGATTTCAATAGACTAGATCGCCATTCCAGACGTGCAGTGCAATGTGGGATGCGTGGAAGAAAAACAAACCCGCGAGAAGCACATGGTGCATGCTAATATACTGGGTGCAGCTATGAAATGTGCTAGTTTCAGCTCATATCAGATCTTGTTTGAAACAGAGAATACCAACTAAAAGAATATATATAATAAATGAAGATATTACTCTTTTATCCAGTATTGCATTTACATTAATATAATCAGCACATCTTATGCCATCTGCATTTAGATTTAGGCAAATCTGGGCACTCAGACTAGTGTTAGAGCGATAGCCAGAGTCAGTTTGACTTATTTCATTCATATTTTTATTAATATCCTATGGTTAATGACATATGTCAACCAAGAAAAGGAGTAGGGTTAATCAGATATTGGTTATATATTTCTCTGAAACAAGTGTCTGTTGACACATTTGGTATTTTAATATTTAGAACAAGAATTAATAATGGTGATGTGGATATCAGCCTTAAAGTGACTGATTGTTTTGTGTGGAATTGTATGTTTCTTAGCTCAAAGTATTTAATCATGTCTAGTTTGTCTTAAACATATTCATCAGAATCATTATATTGCAATTGTGCATACATGTTTATGCCAAATTGTTATGTATTTCTATTAATTTCGTGTACACCTTTGTTTTGCTCGTGATGTCGTTTTCAGCGCATGCTCAGTCCGAATGTCGATCTCGTTTATTGGCAGAGAGGTACAAACAATCCTTAATAAACCAGCACCGCTTTGTGTCAGTGCCCGTGTAGAACATCAACCAAAGCTGTGCACAGCAAATAAAGAGCTCAGGTGCAAACACCAAGATTTCCATATTTGTTGTTTTCGCTCAAATAAAGTTTATCGTTGTACTCTCCAGTTAAATCTATCAAGTTCATATTGTGCAGTGCATTAAATAGGGGATGAGTCAGCATTTGCAAACAAATGAATTTGACTATGGGAATGCTGGTTTCATTTTGGCCCGAATAGCGTTTGCTGTTTTTGCGCCTGAATCCTTCAAATATTATATAACAGATTTTATTTCATTTAATTTTATTTGACCAGCAAATACCATGGGGTGGTTAGGGTCTGCATCTCAACTAAACGTTAATCTTCCAGTCTGCTATATATAAATACCACAATATGTGTGTGCCACAGCAGTGTGTATTGGACGGCTTGGCCGAATCAATACAAACGCTGGCTGCCTTCGCATGCAGAAGTTCGGGGGTTCTAAACCCGGTCGGGAGCGGGACGTAGCTCAGGCGGTAGAGTGTGAAGCTTTGGATCATCCGATCGATCCTGCTCAGTGGACACCTTTTCAGTTTGGACTATTTTCCATTCCAACCAGTGGTCCACAACTGGTTCATCAAAGGCTGTGGTATGTACTGTCTTGTCTGTGGGAAAGTGCATATAAGACCCCTTACTGCTTATCAGAAAGAGTAGTCTATATGGTGGCAGTGGGTTTCATCCAAAAGAACTATGTCAGAATGACAATATGTTTGACGTCCAATAGCCGATGATAAAAATCAATCTGCTCTAGAGGTGTCCTTAAATAAAACAATTTTTTTGTTTAACCCGGTCTAGTCAACCCAGTGATTACAAAAATTGGTATGCCTACTTGTTGCTCCCGAGCCTGGCGCTCGCCATTATAGAAATAGAGAATGACACGCCCTCTGACGGCAGTGGAATAACTACTACTGTAGGTAACAGCTCACTTTGCAGCATGCTTTGTGGAAAAGGTGTTATAGATGATCTCTACCTCGAACCCACACACTCTAAGGGCACGAGAAGAATTAATTACCTTCCTAGCCAACATACTAGACGTGGTGACTGAATCAGTAGAGCTCAGGCTTACCTTCTGGAATGTTGGGAGTTTGATTCCCAGTCGAGTCAGACCAATAACTTACTAAATGAATACTTTTTGCTACCTAGCCTGGTGCTCAGCATTACTAGGATATGGCAAGGACTGGTTAAAACGATGTTACGATAATGTGACTGACTGTGTGAAAAATGAGCTCATGGTGCCGCCAATCTGCTCACTCAGTAAGGCAGTGTTATAAAGTTGCCATGAGTGTGCACTGTCACAATTCAATGCCCCTCTTGATATGACCTTGGAATTTGCCAGGATGTAAAACTCCAGCAAACAAACAAATACTAGGCAACATGCTCTGCGGGAAACAAAATAGAGGATTTCTACCGCCATCCTGCCCTCTGATGGACCGTGCAGAGCTAATCAGTGAGGTGGGTAGCAACGCACTGAGTATGCGCTGTGGAAGAGGAATACAAATAAGGGCTTTCCAGCACCTCCGCAGGAGGTGGTTGGAGTTTACATCCGGGCAACATCTAAGGTATTATCAGACTTGTGACAGTGTGCACTCATGGCGACTTAATATTGGTACCCCACTGGGAGAACAGGCTGGCAGCACCATGACCTGATATCCCACTCAGTCGCATTATCCTGACACAGAGCCAACTATTATTTGTTGTACCCTAATAATGCCGAGCGCCTGGCTAGGAAGTGACAAGTATCAATTTGTAAGCCCTTAGTTTGACTCGACCAGGGTTCGAATCCCATGATCTCCCAAACCGGGAGACGGACGCTCAACTCATTCAGTTATTCCAGCTGGTGAGATCCTAGTAGAGATTCGATCCAAACTGTAATAGCCTAGTGGATAGAGTGTCCGCTTCCTTCCCTGCGCTGTAAGTGGTGGATTTGATGCTCGGCCAAATAGGTCTTCAGGGTTAGTTTGCATGAAAGTCGCTCAAATCTGAGCTGACCTCATGTAGTGACCTTGTGACCTATTTCCATTCAATCACCCCCCGTTTCCTTCACGTTTCTGACAGACTCTAATTGTGTGTTCATTACGGGTAAACAAATTGTGCAAATAATCTACAACACTGATTGTTCTGTTGGGTTGTGTTTTTTATGTGTTCGTGGCGGCGTTCTCAACCGACCCTTCACCGCGAGCAATCACTGTCACCCTGCAGTTGCCATGGCTACTAGTACTAGTAGCAGCACTAACGGGTACTTGCCTTCCCGCTTCCACTGGTCTCCGGTGTAGGACGTTCAAAACACTATGGTAGTGTTTTGAACCTAAGTTTAAAACACTACCATAGTGTTTTAAACTTTCAGAACACTACTGTTAAGTTCAAAACACTACCCCTACGTACGTTCAAAACACTACCCAAGTTGAAAACACTATCATGACACAGCAGTGGGGGTTGTAGTGTCGCAAACTGTAACCTGCATAGTGTATGCACCACGTTTTAGTATACGCTGATAGTGTCATGGAGCTTAACAAAGTATGAGTATACGCTGATAGTGCTGCAGTGTTTGCTCCAGATATTAGTATACCCTAATAGTGCTGCAGACTTTACCAGCGTAGTAGTATACACTGATAGTGCTGCGGTGCTTAACACCATTAGTATAAACTGATAGTGCTGCACTCAGCTGCGGCGTCTAACAACGTATTAGTTGTTTTACACTGATGGTGTTGCACCGTCTGCACAACATATTAGTATAGGCTAATATTGCTGTGGACTTTAATAACGTATTAGTATACACTGATAGTGCTGCACTCAGCTGCGGCGTCTAACAACGTATTAGTTGTTTTACACTGATGGTGTTGCACCGTCTGCACCACATATTAGTATAGGCTAATAGTGCTGTGGACTTTAATAACGTATTAGTATACACTGATAGTGCTGCAGCTCTTAAAACCATATTAGTATGCGCTGAACGCGGAACGCGGCCATACTTGCCATTACCTTTCCTGGCGCTCGGTGTTATTATGATAGTGGTTTGAATAGTGTCAGGATAATGCGACAATTGCAAAGAGATGCACATTGGAATTGAATGACCATGCGTCACTTTCATCTGGGCTGGCCAAAACCATCTTGTTAGGCAGAGTGAAATGGGGAAGTAACGGCAGACAAAAGAAGAGAGTAAAACAACATCAGGGAATGGACAGGCCCGGAGTTTGGTTAAGTCCCAACGGGCAGTGGAGAGCTGGGGGAAATGGAGAAAACTGGTCGCAAGGTCACGTGTGGTGCCTCGATGACCTTCATGGTTAAGGGATTAATGATTATGATGATAATGTGACTGAGTTGGATATAGCTGCAACTGTATCCAGTAGGTCAGCAGTATGAAGAGACAATAAAGGCACATTATCAAAATCTGCACCTGTCTTGATGTCAGCACAATTTGTTGCTAGGACGTAGATACGTATAATCAAATCTATTACTAGCTTATCTGTAATCTGGTCCACCGCTCTTGCTTTTAACTATCGGATTCGGTGCCAACCGCCATTTGGAAGGACATATTCCGAAGCCATTTTGCATGGCAATTGACACACATTTATTGGTTCGATGCTGGCAGACTCGTGTACAACTTTCGGTATGCACACCTCACAGAACAGCAGGCAGCTGTGTGTGGCTCTGAGGTAGACCTTTACCTAGTCACTAATATCTGTGATGTGTCACCAAGTGCAACCATATATTTTCAGCGGTACAGTGAGGGTAGATTATACCCCAGTCACACTACAGCTTGCGACCACTTTGCGACCACCTTAGATCAAAGAACCCACACTCACCAGTGACTCCCAGACATTGGCAACCATTGTTTTGGTAGCAAGGACGTCCCTGGTGAGTGTGGGTTCTTTGGTCTAAGGTGGTTGCAAAGTTGTTGCAAGCTGTAGTGTGACTGGGGTATAAGGCAACAATTGTTGATGCATGAGCGGACAGGTGGATCTGAAGTTGGGTAGGCTAGAACAATAGATGACTCAGTCAAGTCTCCTCCAGTCGATGACTGAGGGAGGAGTGAGGGCTGAGGAGCAGATGGAAGCTTCCACCCTTGTTATACTCGTATAATAGATAATACAGCATATATATGGGTCATTCTCAGAAAATGTGTACCACTTTTGTGACATGGAAACGAAAAATGGAAACATTCCAAATAATAGCAGAAACATAACAAATAATAGTAGAATCAAAATAGATATCACAGTTTAAATGTTGTGCATATGTCAGACTTGAAAATTGGTATTTTCCTCTTTGCATTTTGATCTTATACAAACTGAGAAAGCTGTTGAAATTAACCATGTAACATCCACCCATAACATTATTTTAGCACACACAACAAATTCAAACAATACTTGATTGATTTCACCTAAGACAAGAGAATTGTTTCTTACAAGAAAAAAAGTTGAAAAAATGTTTGTGTAGATGTATGGTGTCGATCTGCACATTTTCTTATTTTTACTTCAGCACAAAATCATGTAAGCATATTTTGGATACATTTTGTGGGATAGATTAAATACATATAGTATTGCTAAGATAATTAATACTAGGTACTCCAAAGTGGGCATATACGGTGTCCGCAGCGTGAAATTTGACATATTTTAACCCTTTTTAAAACACTTCAATCTCCACCAATTCTGCTTCGTTTGAAATTAAAATTATATGAAATTAAAGCTTATTATTTTGTCTTTTAGGGTATCTGCTGTTTAGTTAGCATTATCAAATAAACTAGAGTCAATGGAAACTTGTTTGGGGGTACCATCGGCAGCTCTGTGCATGCTCGCCGAGTTTGTTTTCATCCAGTCTGAGCTACTCCCTTCCCTAAAATTGATACCTTGGTGAGCACAGTGACCTGAGATAGAGATAACCACCAATGAAAGACCAAGAAGAAACTAGGCTTCATTAGCATATCAGCATGGCTGTTTTTAAGTGGGAAATTTGATTGAACTGAAGGAGTGAAAATATTAAGACATCAATCCTTCTTGAAAATTGATCAGGATCACGCTGAAAATTATATCAACAGAAAGCTCGAGTCTTCCTCTACCTAACCAGAACAATATTTGGTTGAGATTTATATCATGCTCATCAAGGGTGGTCTGAGAAGTGACTGTGTATTCACATCTCTGCACTGGAGCAATGAATATGGCATCGATTGAAGCTACCGTGTCAACAGAAAACATGTACAATCATATAGAGCTTTTGATTTAGATTATTTTAGAATAAAAAGTAGAGTGATAGTGTAAGTAGAACAGAAGTTATGATGTTTTCAAGAATTTATCATTGACCCTGCTGAGATTCAGTAGAAATTAAGGAATTTACCAAGTTTAGCATGAAATATCTGAAAGAATAACAACGATAATGGTCTGGACAAAATTTAGCCTGCTATTTGTGCTATAGAGAGTGAGATTCTTTAATATTGGACAACTTATATGCAACATAGCTTCTGGGCCGGGGGGCTTAAAAACCTAGATTTACCTAATTTGGAAATGTGCACAAATAAGTGCAAACAAATTAATGTTTAAAACCTCATAATTTACGAACTCATCAAGAGATCTATATAAATGTTATATATCTGGAATCGGATTTAAAAGATATATACACCTATATAATTTCAAACACTGAAACATTAAAATAAAAAATCACAGAGTACACATAGTCACAAATACTTATTTTACTTACTATCCCCCAAAAAGAATGCAAAATCATTAATAATGTAACGTGGTAATGAAAGGTGTGTTACACAGTTTCTGAGAAGGACCCATATACATTCATATATATATATATATACATTATGGTAGCGTTCTGAATTGTTAAGCGAGTGGTACATGCAAGAGGCTGAGTCGTGACAGCTGAATAGGCCAGGTGGCAGCACCAGGCAAGTCAGAGAGCCTGTCAATTCGCCTGAGTTGTTAAGTGTCAATCATTGTGAGGCATCATTAAAGGATAATCAGTTTACGGATAATTATACTCATATAATGCTTATACAGCAAATATATGTGTATATATGATGTATAACATGTTATGCAAGAATAAAGATACGTAAGGGAATATTAGTTATTATTATTGCTATCCTCCGTAAGATACAACACTTTACAGTGGCGCCATCTCGCCCACCTTCACCTCCCCCAGATGTTGACCAGTGTTAGTCACACTGTATATATATATATATATATATATATATATATATATATATATATATATATATATATATATATCGATACTGTTGCATGCAGCGATTACGAAAGTACCAAACTGTGAACACGTCTAATACTAAATAGAAAACGGGCGTATAATGGAGGCATTACGGTAGCGTCATGATTTGACAAATTGAACCCTTGAATGAAATGAAACCTTGTCCACAGAGCCCCCCACCCCCACCCTCCCCCATCCCACACCCACACCCCCACCCTCGTAACCCACCCCCTGCACACCCCAGCCCCCCTCCCCCCGCACACGCCCACAGTGTGTCGAGTTATGAAAGTGAGTGCACCTGCGACAAAGTGCATGCGCCTGCGCACTGCGCGACACGCGCCGTGACGCGCGTGGCCACGTGACCACGAGGAGCCAATGAGCTGCGCACGGTGGCACGGAGCCGGTGCGCGGCGGGTGGGTGACGGCGAGGGGCAGGGGTAGACACGTGGGGGCGAGGGGGGGGGGGGGGGGGGGGGGGGGGCAAGGGGATGCGGGTAGGGGTGTCGACAACTCCAGAGTTGGCAATGGGCGTTCATGCATCCTTACACAACTCCACGGCTGGGGAAAAAAATAAAACAAACTTTAGAAACTGAAGCCTAAGGCTGAGTGCTTGCCTGACAGGGGCCTGGACATGGGGGTTGGTGGGGCGGGCATTTACACTCGTGTAAGGGTATGATTTATAAGGCGCACTTAGGGCACCTTCTGCTGTGTGTCTGCATGCGTGTATTTGGGCGAGTGAGTGTGTGTATGTTATTGGATGGAGTTTTAATTCCTGGCAACATGTACGGTGATATCAGGGCGGGTACCGACTTGTGACAGTGTGCATTCTGGTGACATTAAAGTGCTGTCCCAATGAGAGACCTGGTCACCGGCAGTATGACTTGATTTCCCACTCACTCATATTATCCTGACCCTGAACTAACCAGTCCTTGCCCTATCCTATTAAAGTTGCATAGTCCGATGGTTGTGAATTTGTGTATTTTTTATGAGATAAATATATTAGATCGACCATTAGTATCTACTTTACATTAGTTGAAAGCTACTTTTATTTTAAATGGTAAACTTTTGAGATATTTGAAATGCAAACATGGAAAATTAGTTTCAGCAAGCTTGCCAAAACTCAGACACCATAGAGTTCTACACTTACAGGTTCTAAAACTTCTATTAAATTGACTCGGTATTCCCTTCAATGCAGAAATAAATGTTTAATAATTGCATCAATATCTAAGTTAGATATGTAGAATCAAATCTAGATAATTATTTTGGTTTTGAAAATTTGATATTTCATCGGACTATGCAGCTTTAATGTCGAGCAACAGACTAGGTAGCGGCAAGTATCAACTTTTGGAAGTCATTGGTTTGACTCGATCGGGAATCGAACTCCCGTACCTTCCGCACGGGAAGTCTGCGCTCTACCGATTCGGCCAACGCGTCCCGTGGGTATGTGGGTGTATGAGTGTGTATATGGGAGAGGGGAGGTATTTGGGGGATAGATGGAAGTGACGCTAGCCGTGAAGGATGGGGGTTTGGATGGGTTGGGGTGGGGAGGGTGGGGTGGGGATAAGGGTGGAGTGAGGGGGGGGGGGTCATCATGCTCATTATTAATCCTGAGGCCGGGAATTTGTCTCACTTCATCCCGTGTCACCCTTCCCGCGCCCCCGCGACGTGTCACCGCCCCCTCCCCTCCATTTCCCACACACCCCGCCCCCACCCACTCCATGCCCCCACGCCCCCTGCTGCGCGCGCACACTGGGAGGGCCTGCGCCCTGACTCTAATGAGTTCCGGAGGGCTGCCGACCCGCTGACAGTTCTGGACTATGTTTATGTTGGCCAATGCCGGCCTGGTAAGATGAATTAATCGGGACGCTGGTGGGGACGCCGGCGGTCACTCAACAACATGTTGGGTCGGAGCAGTTAGGTGAGAGCAGGTGGCTTTAGGAAATCAGGAACACTGGTCAGAGCGGGTGAACCATGGAGGCTTGTGTCTTTATTGCGCGAGTACTTAATATGCAAAATGGACTATGTTAAAGCGGCATAGTCTGACAAAAGTATCAACTCTGCTAAGCTGAAATAATTATCTCGATATTGATTCACTCATTAAGCATGTGTTGTCGTATAGAATGGAATATTAAAGCTGTATAGTCCGATTAAAACATCAACTATTCAAAACCAAAACAATTATCTAGATTTTATTCTATATATATAACTTAGATACTGGTGCGCTTATTAAACATTTGTCACCACAGAGAAGGGAATATTGAGGTAGTTTAAAAGAATGTATGACTGCAGAAGCCTCTGGTGTTGGAGTTGTGGCTTGCTTGCTCAAATTAATTTTGCTTGGTTGCACCTTAAATATCTCAAAAGTTAGCCATTTAAAATAAATGTTACTTCAAACAGGCGTAAGGTAGATAATAATGATCGACCTACTATATTTATCTCAGAAAATGACAGAACCTCAAAACCATCGGACTATGCAACTTTAACTATTAAGGACATGTTGGTGCATAGAAGGGCTTGCTTGCTTTTGGGGTTCTTTGTAACCTTATGATGGCTACCGGCTGCAGAACTGCAGCAATATAGAAAGGTCCGATCTTTGGTGGAAGATTAATCTTCAGGTGGGATGGTTGTAGAAGCTGGGGATGTCTTTACAACAATCAAATGACAAATCTTTGGGGTGGCCCTGAATCACTCCGGTCTGGCGGTAGCAGAGCACTCATATCCAGAAACAGCAGCAAGGGCATAGCAATCTGAAAAGGTGGGTCCAGCAGGTTCCAGCCACAAGAACAAAGCGAGAGAAACAATAAGGTACAGGGACCCACCCAACCAAACAACTCCCTTGATATGGGGGAGAAGTAAGCCTAGAGGAAGAAAAAGGGTAGAGTATAGGAAAGAGAAATTAGGAGAGTTGAGTCAAAGGACACAGACAGAGCAAGAGTAGAAAGTGAAATGCTGGTGGGCTCCCCCTCCTGGAACTCTTTTCAGACAATATCAAGGAGGACCAAGGCCAGCAGAGAGGAGATAGAGAGAGGTGTTTACCAAGTTAACATCATGGACAAGTATTGATGCCAGTACGTTCAACTATGTTCAACTACTTTCAACTACATTCAACTACGTTCATCTACGTTCATCTACGTTCATCTACGTTCAACTACATTAGACTCCACTACGTTCAACTACGGTCACTAATGGCTATGTGACCGGGCCTTAAGTAAGAACGGATACCATCTTGCTGTCCTTAAGAACTCTAACATTGGCTTAGGCTTTTCATTTCAAACTGCATTATATATATATCAGTTATGGTGCCCTTGAAAATCTCAATCCCTTAACCGGTGTGGTGTGAACAATACAATGTATTCAGATGATTGTACAATAACAACATAATTTTCATGCTAGTACAATATACCCTCATGCAAAATCGTGATCAGAAAAAATGCTCCAAATATCACCTTTTTTCCCACCTTTTTTTTACCTTTTTTACACCGATATGGGCATTTACTTCTATGCATCATCATCATCATCATCATCATCATCATGCTGTCGGTCACGATGCGACAAAGACTGCTTTCATTACTTGACTGCCACTCTCCATTTACATTTCATGAAAGCTGCCTGCAAAAGTGTTGAAGTGCTGCTGGCTTTTGCAAGTTACCAGCGGCACTCTCTCGGGGAGCAAATAGAGGTTTCACACCAGCAAGAACATGTCAAGAGAGGCACAAAACTATTTGTCCCAGCAGTGGCTGGTCGGGAGATGGGAGTTCCATACATCAACTGCCCTTAAAGCTGCCACAGTAACATGGTTTTCTGTTCAGGGTTTGCTCCCTTAGCCTTCGGTTCTGTCAAGAACCTATACCACAAGGCAGTGGTTTACAACTCTGCAGGGCAGGAGCATCAAACTCCCTGAGGTATTGCAATGCCTGCCATACCTGCATACCTATACTTCTATACATATATATAATATAATATATGCTGTGTAATTAATTATGTAGATATTGGAAAGGTATAGGTCTACATGATATATGTCTATAGGCGTGCGTGCCCCCTACGGTTCTGTATCCGATATAGGACAACTACCAGAAACAATCACAGTTAAGTCGATTTTTATTAAAATAAAGGATATTCTCAGAAGTCCTTCAACTAATAGCGCACGTCATAATTCCTAACTCTTCAATGCCAGTTCGCCATTAACTATGAATACTACAAAATTGACCTCGATTTATCTGCCAGCCACAGGATGCAGTGGTCTAATCATTTGAGTGCAGGCTTCCTGGCGGATTCAAACCAATGACATGCAATGTTGATACGTGTCGCTATCTAGCATGGCGCTGGGCATTAATAGGATAGGGCAAGGACTGGCTAGCTCAGTATCAGTATAATATGACTGAGTGGGATATCCAGTCATGGTCCTGATGGCTTTATTTCCAAGTGGGGCAGCACTATAAAGTCACAATGAGAGGGCACACTTCCACAAGTCGGCACCCATCCTGATATGTCCTTCGATGTTGCCAGGATGTAAAACTCCAACAACAAACCAACCATAACTGCCAGCTTGCCTAATATTAGTAATAAGTAATAACAATGCGCGAGGTTTTACGGTACCCTCTGTTCCCGGGTTCCTGCAGACAAACCTCGACAGTAGCCCCACCAGCGGCTGCTTTCGACACTACCCTCTCCTGTACTTCTTCCTCGATGTGTAATTGCTATATACATTAATCGGGCTGATCTTGGGCGATCCTCTCCCACTCGATACTACAAGTGACGACAACGTTAAACGCAGTGATGTGCATTTGACCCGGTTCGCCTGAACAACGCTGTCAGATCTGCGCTAGACGCCGCCACCCCCACACCACCACCTCCAACCCCCCCCCCCCACACACACACACATCCAACCCTCATTGTAAGCTCTCAGCATCGCTGGGCCGGTGTCGCGGGGAAATATTGCCCCCCAAAATAGTTTCCCCCCAGCAATATTATGTGGGGTATAATGAATTATGCTAATATTATTAAGAAATGAAGACATTGTAGTAGATAAGTTAAATACTGAGGCTGTATGTGTTGGGTTGGACGGTTTGCAGCTAGAGCAGCCTGGACTACAAACTGTGATCTATAAGTACGTTGAGTTTATTCCAGGTTGTGACAGCGTCCTCACCTCAAATCCTGCTCTGACTGTTGCTTTTATTTGTCAATTTTAAACTTATATTATCAATTATACTACGAACAGACAACAAAGCTGGTTTCAACTGAACATCTTTACTCTGGCAAACAGGGCGCGGTGGCCGAATCGGTAGAACACAGTGTCAGGATAATGTGACTCAGTGGGATATCAGGTCATGGTGCTGGCGGTCTGATTTCCCAGTGGTGCAGCACTATACAGTTGTCATGAGTGCGCTCTGTCACAAGTCGCTACCCGTCCTGATATGACCTTAGATGTTGCCAGGACGGAAAACTCCAACAACCAACCAACCGATGGGCTGGTGTAACACTGCTACTAACAGAATAGGGCACAATTATTGGAGAAGTGATGAGAAATACATGGTTCCGGCAGTCGCCGCTAGGTGTAGTGTCGGCACCACCTCCGCTCGCTCATCACTGAATACAATTCGCAACGCACATGTTTGGCTCCCCGCTCACTCCCCTTGGCACAGTATACTGTCGGGATCGAACCCTCAACCCTTCTCCGTCATTTATATACATATTGTTCATTTCCTTGTTCATCTTGCTGCATGGATATGAGATAATAACACCAGAATATAACTGGTGAAAACAATCATTTAGCGCGGCCTCCCTAGAATAACACAGTCACGCACACAGTAGCGATGTGGTTTATATATGATGTATTTGTTATCTATGATATATGTATTTGACAATATGCTCACAGTGATGAAGGGGATGTGTCCTTTAGTAAATCAAACACTCTCCATACAGGTATTTGGCTATATTAGGTCCCAGACAAATAGCCAATGCAAGGTTGTGCTGGAGAGCATTTGAGTGTAATAAACTAAGGAGGGACAGTGTTTTGTTTGTGTTTATATTCTGACGAGAGCAGTGTAACATTGGTGTAGTTATTGTGCAAGTATTCAAACGAGAACGTTGAAGGGTGAAGTGAAGAAGGGTTCCATGCGACCAGCAGTTGAACATGGGTCAGTCCGTCCTAAAAGATAGTCAAACTCCGTTCCGAAACGGGAAACTGGCCGTAATCTGACGAAACTTGTATCTGGTATATTATTTCCAGAAGAGGAAGCAATTATTTCCAGGGAGGGCAGGGGACATTCCTGTATAATATTCCTAACGGGAACGAGTGGAAGGGGGGCGGGGAGGCAGAAATCTGATGTGGTGTTCTCTGTGGCGGAGTGGTTAGAGTGTTTGACTTTTTTCTAGGTCAGACTCCTAATCTGAAGGTCAGTGGTTCGATTCCCCGTGCCCCCACCTCTGCCAATTTGGATTTCCACCGCTGTGGATAACTTTCAGCATCATCAAAGGCCAGTTGCTCTCATACCACGTCTATTGTGGTGTGGGAGGTTAAATATCCCTTGGGTTGGTAAAAGTGTATGCTCGGGCTTTCTATCGACAAACTGTCTAATGGTGAAAACAAGTCTATTTAGGCTTATCCATAATAGGCAGTCTAAATCTTCAAGAAGAAGAAGAAGGGTTGGAACATCTTATAATGCTACACCGGGCACAAGGCTGAACCCGATTACGTCTTTACTATGCAACCTACGCCCGCCAGTCACCTGTGTCTGTGGGGAGGGTGGGGGGGGCTAACAGCTGTCCAAAGCAGAGAGATGTGGACGTAGGGTCTAAGGGCACGTGGAGAGGGATGGGGAAGTGGGGGTAAAATCGGTGGCCATCATGGGTGGCTGGTTAAAGATGCATAGTCCGATGAAAACCTCAAATTTTCGAGACCAAAATAGTCATCTAGATTTGATCCTACATTTTTAATTCATCAAACAGTTGTTGCTGCATAGCATGGAATACGATGTCAATTTAATAGAAATAATTTCTGCTGAGGTCAATGGTGTCAGAATTTTAACAAGCGTGCCAAAATTAATGTTGGCATTTTTCACTTTAAATATCTCCAAAGTGACTTCAATCTGGGTAAGGTCGATTATAATAATCAACCTAATATATTTATCTATAATAAAATGGTTGCTTGGTCGGTTCTTTGGGTTTTACATCCTGGCAACATCTGAGGTCAGGATTGGTAGCGACTTGGGACAGAGCGCGGTCATGGCAACTTTATAGTGCAGCCCCACTTGGAAATCAGGCATCCAGCACCATGTCCCAATATCCCACTCACACATATTATCATGAAACTGAGCTAACCAGTCCTTGCCCTATCATATTAATGCAGAGCGCCAAGCTAGGAAGCGGCAAGTATCAATGTAGTCAAATTTGTCAAGCGCCCGGTCTCTAAAATTTAAAAAAAGTCAGAAACCGCAAACCATCTGATGATGCACCTTTAAGGGAATAGAGTGACACTCGTGGCCGTCTTGAACTAACAAATGTGACCACTCAAGCGAAACGCAAAGGTTAGGTTGAGAGTTAATGGCGGCCGTCTTGAACTAAAGAATGTGACCAGTCAACCGGAACGCAAAGGCTAGGTTGAGAGTTAATAGCGCGTGGTAAATGTAGGTCCTTCAACTCGCCGCGAGAAGGCGCCACTTGTATGGGCCAACACAACGCCTTTGGAACGATCCTGAGTTCCGCTGGTCCATCAGCAAGGACTGAAGGTGCGACCCAGCACGTTGAGTCGCAGCTTCAGCTTAGACAACAGAAGGTGGCAGCGGTGGTGAATAAACATCATACAATCATACACAAAGCGGTATTTCATCAAATGTAAAATATTTTCTCGAAACAATTTCGCTGCAATCTATGTTAGAAATGAAATGTGCGGCAATGTGTGGTGTGTGGTTCGAGTTTGGTCAGTTGTTTACGGAGCGGGACGTAGCTCAGGTGGTAGAGTGTCCACCTGTGAAGGTGTCAGTCATCCTATCGATCCTGCTCAGTGGACGCATTTGCAGTTTGGGCTATTTTCCGTTCCAACCAGTGCTCCACAACTGGTTCATCAAAAGCTATGATATGTACTGTGCTATCTGTGGGAAAGTACATATAAAAGACTCCTTGCTGCTTATCGGAAAGAGTAGCCTATGTGGCAGCAGTGGATTTCCTAAAAAAAAATATGTCAGAATGACCGTATGTTTGACGTCCAATAGCCGACGATGAATCAATGTGCTCTAGAGGCGTCGTTAAATAAAACACACTTTTCAGTTTGGTTGGTTGTTGGAGGTTTACGTCCTGGCAACATCTAAGGTCATATCAGGACGGGTATTTGGTAATAGGTGAAAAGTGAATTTGAAATAAGGGTATATAATGAAGAATAGAGGTAAGAGTTGTACCAACCCTCAGTTCCGGCCTGTAAACTGAAACTGCTGAGACATTTCCGCTTTTCGGCGGCTTTCCGAAGTTTTCTTGGTAATGTGGGTCAATTCCCTATATTTGCTTGGCACTTTCAAATATAGCAGAAGGAAGAATTGTTTTTGTTTGTTTAATCCTTTTTATTGAAGGCGACACCATTTTTTGTAACTGCATGCGGTGACCGAATCGATAGCACACGGGAGCTTGATTGCCAGTCAAATCAAACCAATGACGTACAAATTTGATTCTTATCGCCACCTAGCCTGGTGCTCTGCATTACTAGGATATGACAAGGACTGGTTAGCACAGTGTCGGGATAATGTGACTGAGTGGGACATCGGGTCATGGCACCAGTGCCCTTGTCTTCCGATGGGGCATCACTATAAAGTCATCATGAGTGCGCACTGTCATGAATCGGTACCCATCATGACGTTACTTTAGGTGTTGCCAGGATGTAAAACCCCAACAAACAAAAAAACAAACCCATATAGGTCGCCCCACTAGGAACCAAAGAAGCAGCCAGGCCAGAAGGCCGCCCTTCCGCAGACAGGTAGCGGTTGCCTCCCCCCCCCCCCCCACACCCAGTGTGGTGGACCCCCTCTACTACCCTCCCACCCTCCCGACCCTCCCACCCACCCTTTCCCCGCCCACCCTCACCCCTCACCCCGCCGGTCGCCCCGGCTGTCATCGGCGGCCTGGAAGGACAGGAGGGCGGGTGGTGAGGGCCAGAGCCAGAAAAGGGGAGGCAGGGCGGGGCAGGGCAGGGCGGGGTAGGGGAGGGCTGGCTTGGAAGGGCGGTGTAGGGGAGGGAGGGGGAGGGGGGATGAGAGGGGATTGGCTGCCTGGGGGTAGAGGAGGGGCGGTAAAGGGGCGGGGGTAGGGGAGCCATGTTGGGGGACAAGCGGCGGCAGCAGTGTAGTGCAAGGGGGCAGAGGGTGAAGGGGAGATGCGAGAGGGGAGAGGGGATAGGGGAGAGGGGAGAGGGGAGAGGGGAGAGGGGGGTGAAGAGATAGGAGGAGGGTAGGGGGAGGAGAAGGGGGAACGTGGAGGAGGAAGGGGGAGTGGGGGAGTGAGGCGGGGAGTAGGGAGAAGGGGAGCCATGAGGGAAATGCGGGAGAGGGGAGGGGAATGGGGCAGAGGGGAGGGGAATGGGGCTTTGGTTTCAGCGCCAGCTTCAACAAGGGGCGACACGACATAAAAACACAATCCAGAACTGGGGAAAGAACCAGATTTTAACTTCTTTTATACTTTGTTATTTTATTATTTTTATTGTTATTATTATTCTTGGAGCCTAATTGTGGATGAAGGCAAAGGAGATTTTGTCTCTCATTTCCGACGACATGGTACAGAGCTGTGTCACTCGGCCGGCCAGGGGACAACCGGTTTTTAGTCTAATGACATTTCTGTGTTTTCGGGGGAGTGGCGGGGTGTGTGGGGTGTGTGAGGTGTGTGGGGGTGGGGCTGGGAGTGTGGGGGGGAGTGGGCGTGGTGGACTGACGACAAACGGTTGAGTCACACTTGCAGGTGAGGGTCACCGTGCGTGTGTGTGTGGGTGTTCGCGTGCGCGTGCGTGTGCGTATGCGTGTGCGTATGCGTGCGTGTGCGTGTGCGTGTGCGTGTGTGTGCGTGTGCGTGTGCGTGTGTGTGTCCGTGTCCGTGTGCGTGTCCGTATCCATGTGCGTGTGCGTGTGCGTGTGCGTGTGCGTGTGCATGTGCGTGTGCTTGTGCGTGTGAGTGTGCGTGTGCATGTGCATGTGCGTGTGCGTGTGCTTGTGCTTGTGTGTGTGCGGGGGTGTGTGAGTGTGCATGTACATATGCATGTGCGTGTACGTGTGCATGTGCAGGTGCGTGTGCGTGTGTGTGCATGTGCGTGTGCATGTGCATGTGCGTGTGAGTGTGCGTGTGTGTATGTGGGTGCGGGTGTGGGTGTGTCTGCGTGTGCATGTTCATGTGCGCGTACATGCGCATGTGCATGTGCATGTGTCCACGTGCATGTCCGTGTCCGTGTCCGTGTGTGTCCGTGTCCGTGTCCGTGTCCGTGTCCGTGTCCGTGTCCGTGTCCCTGTGCGTGTCCATGTATGTGTCCGTGTGTGCGTATGCTCCACTCTCTGCTCTCCGTGTGCGTCTGTTTCGGGATTGTTATTTAGTAAGGATTTAAAGATCTGTTGAAGCGATTGTAAACGGTGCCCATATGCAATCCTTTGTTAAAGTGCTTGTAATATGGGCCCTTTATACAAACCTCTGTTGAAGCGAGTGTAAATCGGACCCTCGCTTGAAGCGATTATTATATGGTGCCTTCGCATAAACTTCTGTTGAAGTGATTGTATTATGGCGCCATTACTAAGCCTTGTTTGACCTGATTCTAATACAGTACCGTTAGGCAAGCCTTGTTGAAGTAAGTGCAATACAGTGCCTTTAAGTAACCCAGTTGTTGTTGAAGAGATTATAATATGATACCTGTGTCTAGACCTCCGTTGAGCAATTATAATGTGGTTCACTTAGACAAACCTCTTTTGAAATGACTGTAATATGGTGCTTTTAGACAAGCCTCTGTTGAAGTGATTGTAATACAATGCATTTAAAACACCTCTGTTGAAGTGACTGTAATATGGTAGCCTATATTGAACTGAGGATAACAGAGTGCCCGGAGACAAGCCTCTGTTGAAGTGATTGTAATTCAGGGCCTTGAGACAAGTCTCTTTTCAAGCGATTGTAAAATAGTGCCTTTAGACAAGCCTATGTGGAAGTGATTATAATAGAGTGAGTGCTCTGAGACAAGCCTCTGTTGAAGTGATTGTAATGAAGTGCCTTTAGTCAGGTCTCTTTTCAAGCGACTATACTTACTACACAGCATTCAGATTAAAATTTGTCAAGGGATGCTGTTTTCCCTTACATCCTCTGGCAGCCGATTCCATGAAGTAGGACTTGCAACACAGAATGCACAATCGCCAGATGATTTCAAAATACATGTGCTATTTAATAATATATCCCTTAGTGATTTGAGAGTATACAAGTACTGTTTGTAGCACATATGGATGCGGATATATTATGGTGCTTTACCATTGATAGACATTGATACCACTGGTGGCTCAGGATTTCGAGCAGGCGGTAGGTACAGTAGATCCTTGCTATTATGCATGTGCCAGCAAGCCATTACAACTCCTTTTTGTGTTTCTACACAGTCTCTCTTCTTAATTGGATTCAAATGAATATTGTATTCCTACTTCGGTATTTAGATACATATGGCAACAGCTTGCAGTATCACCACAGCTGGTTCCCGGCCCGCCGTGCCTCGGTACATACATAACAATAGATAGTTCAGCGTTTAGGATGCAATGGCAGAAATATGGGTTCTACCAAAGACCCTATAATACTAAGACAGCCCACTCAGCCTGTACTGTGTAATCAAAATGATCAAACCCACCACTTGGTGCACTGGCTGTTTTCTTGGTTAAACAGGTGCTATATTATATGTATAAATGTATATATGAATATGAAAGATGTATGATGATGGTGATGTTGATGATGATGCTGAAGATGATGTCTATTTATTCATAGCAATTTCATATTGATGTGTATTCATACTTACTTATCTCATGTATAATATAATTGTATGTGTTTACATGTGAAACACCAAACAGCAGCTGGGCTGATCAAAGCCACCACAAGGTGGCACTGCGAAATTTACATTACCATGGGAGAGATAGGGAGTGAGCCGTCTTAGTATTATAGGGTCTTTGGTTCTACTCCAACTGCAGACATGACATTCCCACTTGGTTTTTTGTTGGGTTTTCTATCCTTGCAACGTCTAGGATCATAACATGGTGGATTCTAACTTGTGACAGTGCACAGTCATGGCAACTTTATAGTGCCACCCCCCTGACAGACCAGGTTGCCAGCATCATGACCCACTTTCCCACTCAGTCACATTTTCCTGATTCTGAGTAACAAATCCTTGTTCTATCCTAGCAATTACCAGCGCCAGGGTAGGTAGTGACAACTATATATTGTGTATGTCATTGGGTTGACTCGGCCGGGTTTCAAACCTCCCGACCTTCAGCAAGGGAATCCTATGCTATATCGATTCGACCACTGTGTCCTGTCTGTTTCCATTTGTCTGCTACCCATCGCCAACCATCGCATTGTAACCTATTCATGCGGATGAATGATTAGTGATATCTAAAAAGGTTCAAATATATAAGTAAAACACAATTAAATATCAGGCACGGATTGTGACCGGGCGCGGTGGCCGAATCGGTAGAGCACGGGCCTCCCGTGCGGGAATCGGGAGGTCAATACCCAGTTGAGTCAAACCAATGACTTACAAAATTGATGCTCTTTGCTTCCTAGCTTGGTGCTTGGCAATAATAGGATACTGCAATGACTGGTTATCTCCGTGTCATGATAATGTGACTGAGTGGGATATTTGTTCATGGTGCCAGCGGCCTGATTTCCCAGTGGGGCAGTACTATTAAGTCACCATGAGTGCATACTGTCCTGATCTGACCTTATCTGTTGCCAGGACGTAAAACTCCAATAACCGACCAACACAATGCATGGAGAATTAGGCAGAGGACACAGCTGGCTATCCTAGTCCATAGCTGGCAGCTTTAACAAAATATCATGATCTCATAAATCGTGACTATATCGGTTTAGAAGCTCTATCAATTACCTTTACTGCTGACTGAACTGAGTCTTCTTAAAGGTCACCTAACTCCTGCGTGGTCTTGAGCTAAAATCTGCATATTCTGTGACGTCACGGCGGGGAGTGATAACTGGAAACACAACAGCGACTGGTAAAACAACCACAATAGATATTTCACCCCGAGGAGCATGCTCAGTGAGTTGTTCCGAATACCATTTCCATCAGAAAGACGGATTGTGGTGGAAATCCTTTATGAGACCTTTTCTACAGAGCATGCTGTACCCTGAGTTTCTGTTCACAAGAGTAAGTAGTTCTTGCCACTGCCATCAGAGGGCGAGTTCACAGTGGTTATACTCTATATAAAAAGAGCTTCTCCACAGATCATGCCGTAGAGTGAGATGCTACCCACAACATTAGTTCTTCTATAGACATCAGTGGGTAAAGCCCCAGTCACACATACCCGGATCAGAGGCCGGATGAGCCCCGGACCGTCATCCGGGGTGGTCTGGGATGATCCGTGGCTCGCCCGTGGCTCGTCCGTGGTGGATCGGTGTGGTCCGGTGTGGTCTGGCGTGATCTGTGGCTGGTCCGGGGTCTGCCCCGGATGTTTTAACATGTTTAAAACATCCGGGGCGGTCCGGGGCATTTAGCGATCCGGTATGATCCGGGGGTGGTCCGGGTAGTCCGGGGGTAGACCGGGGGTGAACCGGGGGCGGTCCGGGGTGGTCCGGGAGTGGTCCGGGCCTGTTTCGCCCCGGATGAGCTACGTTTCAGCCATGGTTTAACCCGGACCACCCCCGGACTTTCCCAGACTACCTGCAAGGTAGCCATGGACCACTCCCGGACAGCCCGGATAAGACCCGGACGCCCCGGATCACCACAGATCAGCCACGGATTGCCGCGGACTGCCCGGTTTACCCCGGATCACTCGCCGGGAATAGTCCGTGGCTACACCGGGGAGTCCGGGGGTGGTTCAGGGCGATCTGGCCTCTGGTCCGGGGCCTCGTCCGGGAAGGTGTGACTGCGAGGCAAAAAATGACGAAACCAGCGATTTTGTCCGGGGTAGTGCGGGTGACTGGTCCGGGGGTGGTCCGGCTCAAAATCCGGGGCTCGTCCGGGTAGGTGTGACTGGGGCTTTAATGGGTGTTGGAAATTATTTACCTTTTTTTGTAAACAATTAAAACAAAGACAGACATTTTTGTGATTGCTTTTGCTGTGTTAATTGAGTAAGAAGAGGAAATTTCAATGACAAACATAATTGGTCTTCCTTATTCCACTATTTCCTTCACTTGTCCTACTAATGTCGAACGCCAGGCTAGGTAGCCTACAAGTGTGTATAAGGCATTAATTTGACTCAGCCAGGGTTCGAGCACAGAATTCAGATCCCAACAAAGTGCCACAAGGAAGGCAGGTGTTCAACCAATTCGGCCACCCTGCTAGGACATCCAAGGTTGTTCACTATGAAAATGCCAGCTTTTCTCCAGGGTTCCATGAGCATTTTCTATTACACCATGAGAAATGTGTTAATAGTTATGTTCTGTAATTAGTGACAAAGGAGCCATTAAAGATTGTTGCTGGAAGGGTTTATTGTTGTATTTACCAACTGTGTTGAATTACTCAATTATCTGTCTGTGGGATTCCCTGAAGGAACCACAAATTCACCAGTCCAGATTAGATCATCAATATTTGTTGTAGTCACACTTATTGATTAAGCCAGCGAAATTTCAACCACGGATAATTGGTCTTCCTCATTCCACTGCTCCCTCTCCTATCCTAGGAATGGTGAGCACCAGGATTTGTGTTCACCGAAATTCCATCCTGATGATCTTGTAAAGTGGAGGAGACTAGTCTTCGTGTAATATTAGTCCTTCTTTAAAGAACGTTTGCCAATGGCATGCTGCCTGCTCTGCACTCTCCGCTCTCCGCTCTCCGCTCTTCGTTCTCCGCTCTCTGCTCTCCGCTCTCTGCTCTCCGCTCTCCGCTCTCCACTCTCTGCTCTCTGGTCTCCACAGTCTGCTCCCATCTCCGGTCCCTGCTGTCTGCTCTGCACTCTCCGCTCTCCGCTATCCACTCTTTGCTCTCTGCTCTCTGCTCTCCGCTCTCTGCTCTCCGCTCTCTGCTCTCCACTCTCCGCTCTCTGGTCTCCACAGTCTGCTCCCCTCTCTGGACCCTGCTCAAAGCTCTCCACTCTCCGCTCTCCGCAGTATATTAATTAAGATAGGGCAAGGACAGGATAATGTGACTGAGTGGGATATCAAGTCATGGTGCCAGTGGCCTGGTCTGCCATTGTGGCAGCACTATAAAGTCATCATGAGTCTGCACTGTCACAAGTTGGTACCGACCTTAGATGGCCTGATATGTTGTCTGGACGTAAAACTCCAAACTCCAACCAACCAACTAGTAGCGTGAGTTGTCTGCTCACTCTCACAAGTCGGTACCCATCCTTATATGACCTTAGATGTTGCCATGACGTAAAACCGCCCAGCATCTGTTCCAGCCACACCGGGCAGTTCACGTTGAATAGTCCAATGACTTTGATGCTCTGCCATATTTTGTTTTGAGGTCAATCTATTAGTTTGATCAACATATTAAACTTTACTTCAGTTTGAAGTAACTTTAATTTTCAAAGGTTAGCTTGGAAGCGAAAGTTTGTATGTTCTCTGTGGCGGAGTGCTTAGAGTGTCTGACTATTTTTCTAGGTCAGACTCCTAATCTGAAGGTTTGTGGTTCGATGCCCCATGCCTCCCACCTCTGCCAATTTGGATTTCCACTGCTGTGTATAACTTATAGTGTCATCAAAGGCCAGTTGCTCTGATACCATGTCTATGTGGTGCGGGAGGTTAAAAATCCCTTGGGTCAGTAAAAGTGTAGGCTCGGGCTTTCTATCAATAAACTGTCTAATGGTGAAAACAAGTCTATTCAGACTTATCCATAATACACAGTATAAATCTTCAAGAAAAAAAAACCATGGAGCACACATGATTGCGTCTATATATGTGGATGTGGTGCCTATGTGTATGAGGGGGGTGAGTATGTTGGGGGGGGGCGGCTGGAGCTTTACCTGTTGAGTGGCCACTACGACCCAGACCCGTGAACATACCCAAAGTGACTAGGATCAATCACAAAGACTGGACACCGCTGAAATCCTGGACCGGATAGATCCTGGGCCTGGACCGACTTTATACCGCCTAGCGGTCAGGGACAGAACCAAACCGCCCACAGTCGTTGATGTTAACCTGGCCCCTCTTCGGTTTCCGAGAGTTTTTGGCTGACTCCAGGCGGCTACCGACAATGGACTCACGGAGCAGGAGAGGTAGAGGTGAGGGGATAACAATTAACATCCCCACCCGCATTATCCATCTGGACAATAATGTCTGACCTTTTTTTTTCGTTTGGTACATTAGTTGATTAAGCAGGGGAAATTTCAATCGCGGACAATTGGTCTTCCTCATTCCCCTGCTACTTGCCCTATCCTAACAATGCCGAGCACCTGCCTAGGAAGCAAGAAGTATCAATTTTTAAGTCATTGGTTTGACTCGACCAGGGTTCGAACCCATGACTCCATGGTCTACCAATACGGGAGATGGATGGTCTAACTCATTCGGCCATCCTTTCTGGTTAATATTTTATCGTTCCTCAATAGTACCGGGGTCTTTTTCTGGCGCTGTAGTTTCATGTGAGATCAAAAGTCATGTTCCTATTCAGTTATACATCCTTTGCCCTGGATACTGATCAGTTTGCTTTGGGAAAGACCCCCACCCCCACCCCCACCCCCCACCCTCTCCCCACCACCTCCGTCTACTCCGCTCTCCGTGACATCATATCAATTATCATGTGGCAGTGTGTATGCAACCAAGGCTGGACCGACCCACTAGACGTGTTGTCCGAATCACGTTGGCCTTCAGGCAGTACCATCCTGTTACCTGCAGGTGACCTTGACCTACAAACCAAAACCCCTTACAAACAAACAAAAATGTGTCTCCCATGACTACGTAAGCGGAGTTTAAGAGCTTTCCAGTGTCCAGGGAGATAAGCTAACCCAATGGCCACTGCCTGACATCCCCCGGTCTGCCCCCCCCCCCCACCCCCCCGCCCTCCACGCCCTCCCCCCACCGGGCCGCCCGGTCACGTGTCCGGCCTAATGGCCGCTCCGTCATCCTAATGGGTCCGTACAAAACACACCTGCCCCATCCTAAAACTCCCCTCCAAACCACCCCACCAACCCCACCCACCTCCCAAGTCCAGCTCCGGTTTCCAGTGTTTGTGTGTTGGCTAAACAAATATTTCTATATATTTGTTTCTTAATTTGCCACTTTGAAAAAAAAACCAACAAAGAAACCGTTCAATGCAACTTGCTCCTGAATAGGTATCCTGATTGCCCCAAAAGAAAAACCCGCGTATGATTTAACAAAATAAGTCAAACATGCTTTTCTTAAAAATGTAAATAATAACAAATATTGAAATCAAATTAATAAAAACAATATTTTAAAATAATACTGGGAACATATTTAATTTAAATATTAAAATTGCATTTTTTGTAATTAAAAAAATTTAATATTAAAAAAATAATGTTATTCTTAATTTTGTGGGTATAATATTTAAAAACAAAATTGTTTTAGGAGACCAAAAGCAAAGGAACTGGTCATTGGATTTCTGCCAGGAGTGATGAAAAGCAGGCCTTTATCCGTCCATCTCACATCTTAAAGTCGTCCTTTATTCTAATTATTAAGCACCAGCTCTTGGGTTTGGAGTTAACAAAACAATAAAATATGTACCACGAAAGAAACGATTCCGGAAGCAATTAGCTGAATGAGGCTTTTTTTTATGATCCTATTTCGGTTTTATTCGCGTGAAAAAGAACTTTTTGCCAGGAGGAAAATGATTCTGGAATGAGGTTTTCTTCATCGTTGCTTCACGTTTTTATCAGGATGCAAGCCAGCCAAAATGGTGGCATTTTGTGTGTGGTATTGTTAGAACCGTGAAGGGTGGGATCTTTGAGGAGGTGGGGGAATGCCCACTGGTTTGACTGGTCCCTGATGGTCCGACGCCGAAGGCTGAGGTCCCGGTGGAAGCACTTTGAATGGACCGGACTGAGGCTGAAGGCTGGTCCACATGATATGCTATGTGAGATAGAGTGGACGTGGGGCGAAGCCGAAGGTTGAGACTTATTTGAAATGATGGTGTTCAGTTAGTAGGGCAATGTAGGCGTAAGGTTATGTGTCTCCGAATCAGTACTAGCCGATTATATGCATATATCACATACCATACCCACCACATCCTACACCATGCACACTATACAATCACACACAGTAACACACCACATCACAAACCACACATCACACACCATACTCATTACACCCATAACACACACTATACATCACACACAGTAACACACCACATCACAAACCACACATCACACACCATACTCATTACACCCATAACACACCATGCATCACGCACTGTAACACACCACATCACAAACCACACATCACACACCATACTCATTACACCCATAACACAC
>CM059191.1:97784123-97878092 GCA_030323885.1 Branchipolynoe longqiensis
TAGTCAAGAGGTATTTCAACGTCATAAAAGCTTTATCCTGTTCCGAATCCCAGTGCCACGCAATATTCTTTTGAATAACAGTTCTCAACGGTTTACTAATATGTGCCATGTTCGGAATGAATTTGCTGACATAACCAACCATTCCTAAAAATCGCTGGATCGCAGCTTTATCTGTCGGTACTGGCATGTCAATTATAGCTTGGATTCTGTCTGTGTTTGGTTGAAGCCCTTTTGAAGTGATTAAATGTCCTACATAATTTACGCTTGTTTTACAAATTTTCGACTTTTTAGGGTTTAATTTGAGGTTAACCTCACGAGCACGTTTTAAGACAGACTCTAGACGCATATTATGCTCATGTATTGTGACTCCATGTACCAAAATGTCATCCGAAATTACGTGAACACCAGGTAACCCGGATAATATAGTATTCATTTCCTGAATGAATATATCGCCAGCCGTTTTGATACCGAATGGTAGACGTGTGTATCTAAATCGTCCCCACGGTGTGTTAAATGTGCATAACAGTGAACTGGGGTCGTCTAACTGGATTTGCCAATAACCGCTATTTGCATCCAATACAGAAAAGTAATTGGCACCGTGTATGTTTGCAACAACTTCCTCAACTGTTCGTACTGGGTATGGTCCCCTCAAAATAGCTTGATTTAGTTTGGTCGGATCTAGGCAAATTCTGATTTTACCCGGTTTTCGTACAATTGTTATAGAACTGACCCAAGGAGTTGGGCCTTCTTGTTTTACTATTATACCTAAAGTTACCATACGGTCTAACTCTGTTTGTACTTCCTCATTTATTGCTAATGGTATTCTGCGAGGTGGGTCAATAACAGGTTGTATACTTTCATCAACATATATTTTTGCATTAGACTTAATTAAACCCAAACCCTCAAATACATCAGAATATTTCTTTACCATGCTATTTGCGTCTTCAATTTCAGGATCAGTGTTTATTGTGTCAAGTCGTGCTAGCAGTCCTAATTTGACACAAGCCTGCTTCCCTAGTATCGCACATCCAACATCGGTGACTTGAAATTTCGTCTCGATGTCGTTGATAGTTAGTGTTGTCGTTCCAACAGGCTTGATTTTGTGGCCCCCATATGTAATTAGTTGACATCTTGACGTTTCCAGGGCAGCACCCTGGATTGATTTGTATATACCGAGAGGCAAAATATTCGCCTCAGACCCAGTGTCTAGTTTAAAAGACACCTTGTGGCCATCGACGACGACTGTCTCATACCATAGATCATTGTGACGCGCGTCACTTTCGTAGATGGTACCCACAAATAAATCGTACTCCCCGACATCCATCTGTTGTTGCACATGTCGATCCTCACTGTCAAATGTACGATCCGGTGCAACGTTAATTCCATACACTGGCACATTTTGCTGTTGTCTCTTTTGTTGACGGCATACCTTGATGAAGTGGCCTATTCTGTGACATCCTGCGCATTCTTTGCCTTTTGCAGGACAGCTCCCTCGTGTATGATGATAACCACAACGATCACATCTTGTAGTGGGCTGTTGTGACCGCTGGGTTTGTTGTTGATACCGAGTTGTCGTCCGCGGTACCCATGGCGACGTTCGTTGCACTGGTCCCTCACGCTTGACGTCACGATAATCAACAGCATCAATTTGACTTTCGACATTGTTTGTCACTTGCGCCGCTGTATTTTCACTTAATCGACATAGTTGAATGCATGTCTCCAATGATAATTTAGGTGATTGTAATAGTTTGTTCCTGAGGTTATTGTCTTTAACTCCGCACACGAGACGATCACACAATAGAGAAGCTTCTAGCGTCTCATAACAGCAGAACTGTATTCTGTGTTTTAAATCTCGTATATATGTGTCCATATTTTCACTTGTTTGGTTAAATGTGTTAAATTCATATCTTACAACTGTTATATTCGTTTTATCTTCACAGTAATGTGAGAATGCGGCAATTAACGGTGTTATTTTGTCTTTATCTGCATTCACAATTTCGAATGTTTGGTGTATTTTCTGAGCGTCCACTCCAGCGACATGTAAAAAGACACAACATTGTACCTTCTCTGGCTTTGATGATACTCCGGCAGCTGTGGCGTAGATCTCGTAGGAGTGAAGCCACGATCTCCAACTTATCGCCATGTGTTCGTCTAAAATTAATGGTCCTGGGGGTTTTAATCCGTGTAGGGCCATTGCAGTCAAATACCCGTAATATCTGACACCATGTAAAGGACGTGTTAACACCGTGAGTTCTTGTAACGTAACTAACTTTATTTGTTCTGCTTCGTAGTGACGTCATACGTCGTAGCGACGTCATACAATATTATGGCAGGGCGTTTGTACAGTACATATATTACAACACCCACATCGACACCGACAACCACACCCACATCCAAACCCACACCTACACCCACACTCACAGACCCACCCACACCCACACCCACATCCACATCCACACCCATACCAACACCCGCACCCACACCCACACTCACCCACCCACCCAACACCCACACCCACATCCACACTCATACCCACATCCACACCCACACCCACACCCACAGCCACACCCACACTCACACCCACACCCACACCCACACCCACACCCACGCCCACACCCACACTCACACACCCAACCCACACCCACACCCACATCCACACTCATACCCACATCCACACCCACACCCACAGCCAGAGCCACACCCACACCCACACCCACACTCACGCACCCACCGCTACTCTCTCCGCACTCACCCACCACACCCATCCCCCCGAACTGTCACCGACAGGTACAGCAATCCTCCTCCAGGGCCAGTAGCGAAGGGAGAGAGAGGGGGGGGGAAGCTGCTGGCTACAACCATGGGCGTTCCCATGGTTACCTAGCTGTGACGTGTCTGCTGTGATTGACCCGGTTGACCCCGCGGTGCCCGTTGCAGGTCAAGGGTCAACCGGCCACACACAGCCCGTTGGGGCGCATGTCACTGATCATGTCACTGACCAATCACGTCAGTTCCTCGCCCCTCCTCCTCGTCTCACCCTCGTCCCCCTCACTACGTCCCCCCCACCCCTCAGACATCTCCCACTTGCGCCCCCTCTACCCCTCACCTTTATCACCCCTCGTGCCCTCGCCTCCTTTCCGCCTCCAAGTCAAGCTAGGATTCCTTACACGCGGTATGCGGCATGCGGCATGCAACATTTGTTGGGGTTTTTCCTCCCAATTTGTGAAGGAATGGTATTGGTTTCTATGGCAAAGGCATTTGCATTCGCATTTGCATGCCACACCGATGGCTACATCGTATTCGCATGTAGCCTTCACCCTGTCACTACACCCCACCCCCCAACCACACGCATCACCAATCTAAGATCGAAGGTGAGGGTGGGGGGTGGGGGTTATCCATGGTACAGGCATTATTTAGTTGTTTTTTTAGTTTTCAGTTGTGTTGGTGCACTGAAGGCTGCAAATCTGCAGCACTGTATGGGCACCGCCCAAGGTGGTCCCTTGCAGCCGGGAGTTGGCTTCAGGTGGGTAGTGGTAAAATAAATCAGGGGGCGAGGCAGGGGGCAGGCGGGGGCCAGAGGGCAGGTGGGTGGGGCAGCAGGGAGGGGTGGAGAGAGAAAGGTCATCTAGGAGCCCAACCCCAGTCCTCTAAGAAGGCCGTGGGACGTTAATTGGTGTAGTTTTATGCCCCAGCAAGACCCTAGGCCATACCCGGACGGGCACCTACTTGTGACAGTGCACACTTATGGCGACAATACATGTTGATAATGTGAGAGTTGGTGACTGATCCTGTGTTCCCCTTCCCTCTTCCACGCAACTCCCCATAGCCTTACCCCACCCCCGCAGCCACTCACACTAACACTCACACTTACCCACCCTCCAACCCCGTAACCCATCCCCACACACACCCTGCACCCTTCCTCCAGGGGAAGTTGATGCATGACCCATATCTGAGTAGCCATCACCCGCTCCTTCCCTCCCCCTCCCCCTCCCACCTTCCCGCCACCTGCGGCCGCCCACACCACCGCCACACCACCCCCACACCCAGTTGTACCCACTGGATCTGTACATCTTCATTGTTTGTGCCCTATCTTTAACCCACAACCTTTCCCTCCCCCTTCCCCTGCCCTCTCTCCCCCCTCCCCCTACACCCGTCACCCCTCCTCCCAGCCAGCCCTCTCCCGCCCCGTCCGCCCGCGCCCCCTGCCACACACACTTACCTTATCTCCGCCTCCCCGGACCGTTAATTACCCCTCCACATGAATGGTAACCAGGGGTCCTTTATTTATATTTCTGAGTCATTTTCTAGGTGGCCTGAAATCAATAATAAGACATGACCTCGTCTGCGCAGCATAGACTTTGCACCTCAACTCCACGCTTACCCTCACCCTCACCCTCACCCTCACCCTCAACCTCACCCCTACCCTCACCCACACCCGCACCCACACCCTCACCCCCACCCTCACCCTCAACCTCACCCTCACCCTCAACATCACCCCCACCGTCACCATCACCCACACCCACACCCACACCCTCACCCTCACTCTCATCCTCACCCTCACCCTCACCCTCAACCTCACCCTTACCGTCACCCTCACCCACACCCTCATCCACCCCTCACCCCTACCCTCACCCTCACCCTCACCCTCATCTCACCCCCACCCTCACGCTCACCCTCACCCTCACTCACCCCCTCACATCATCCTCACCCTCACCCTCACCCACACCCTTACCCTCACCCTCAACATCAACCTCACCCTCACGCTCACCCTCACCTTCACCCTCTCCCTCACTCTCATCCTCACCCTCACCCTCACTCTCACCCTCAACCTCACCCTCATACTCACCCTCAACCTCAATAATATGACATGACCTCGTCTGCACAGCATAGACTTTGTACCTCCAGTCCACCCTCCCCTCCCCCCACCTTCACCCTCACCCTCATCCTCACTCTCATCCTCACCCTCACCCTGACTCTTCCTCTCCCCCTCACCCTCACCCTCACTATCACCCTCAACCTCACCCTCACCCCCACCCTCACCCCCACCCTCACCCTCACCTCCACATAGCTACTCACACAAACACTACCAACCACACCAGACCAACATCCTCACCCTCACCCTCAACGTCACCCTCACTCTCACCCCCACCTCCGCCAGCACCTCAGCACACCAAAACCCCCATACCACTCTCCACACCCAACATCAAGAAAAGCACCTACACACCGACCCACATAACCAGTCACATACATAGGTGCTCCCTACACCACCGTCCAAACCCACCGCAACACCTCTGCCCGCACCACCCAAACCACACACACACCACCAGGCCCACCCACAACACCAGCACCCACATCCGTCACACGCATCTACACCCACACCACCAGCCACACCCCACCTACCCCTACATCAACCCTTACACCCACACCCGAAGCCACACCCACCTCACCCACTCCTACACCCCACCTACACTCATAGCACCACCCACCACCACAGCAGCACCACCACCCACCACCACAGCAGCACCACCACCCACAACCACACTCCACCCAGACCACCACCCAACTTATACCACACCACCACCCACACCCACCTTACCCACACCCACCTTACCAACTACACATATACCACATACCTACCCTCATACCACCACCCATACCCACACCATCACCCACACCACCACCCACAACAACACTCTACCCACTCCGACACTTCACTTCTGCCCACACCCACACTACCACACCTACATGCACACCCACACCACCACCCACATTCACACCATCATCGACCCTTACTACCACCACCCACACCCCCTCCTCCCACCACCCACACCACCACCCACACCAACCCCCATCTACTCCCTAACCCTCCCCTGCCCCCCGCCTGCCCCCATGTCGGGGTGAAATGGGTGTTTGTTGTTTTTGGGGAGTTTTCAGTCGCGTTGGCTATGGCATTCTCACCCTCCCCCCACCCACGCACTCTCCCCCCCCACCCTGTCCCCTCCCCCTCCACCCACCCCTCCCCATGCCCTCCGTCCGCCCCCATATCGGGCCCAACCACGGTGAGATGCCCTCCTCCCCCTACCCCCTCCCCCTCTCCCTCCCCACCTCTCCCCTCCCCCCGCGCCCCCCCCCTGCCCCCATATCGGGCCCAACCACGGTGAGATGCCCTCCTCCCCCTACCCCCTCCCCCGCCCCCGCCCCTCCTCTCCCCTCCCCGTGCCCTCCGCCTGCCCCCATATCGGGCCTGACCACGGTGAGATGCCCTCCTCACCCAGGCGGGCTGATTATGGTCATTAAGTACCTAATTAGTGGTGATGACACGTGACACATTCTCCATGGTGATACCCATGGAGATATGTAGCGAACTGTGCAACTTGGAAACTGATACCTGACTGAGCACTTAAATAAACATGACACTGACAGGGGCTTTGTGGTAGATTCTTATCGGTTATGCGCTCAAATACAGCTACATTTTTTAGTAATCCAATGGAAAGTTGCTATTGTCTAAAAGTTAGTAACTTATGCTCCGGTCACATACATGTTAGTGGACGTAGTTGAACGTTGGTGAATGTAGTGGAGGCTAACGTGAGTCAAACGTAGTGTAAATACTTTAAACTACGTTGAAATATGTTACGGTATGGTAGGTTTTGGCATGGATAAATATGTTAAGGTACAGTAGGTTTTGGTATGGATAAATATGTTATGGTACGGATGCCGGTACATTCAACTACATTCAACTATGTTCAACTACATTAGCCTCCACTAACGGCTATATGACCAGAGCTTCGTCCAAGTATGCTAGAGTAGGCTAGAGTATGCTAGAGTATGCTAGAGTGTGCTAGATTACGCGAGAGTATGCTAGAGTATGCTAGAGTATGCTTGAGTATGCTAGAGTATGCCAGAATATGCTAGAGTATGCTAGAGTATGCTAGAGAATACTAGAGTACACTAGAGTATGCTAGAGTACACTAGAGTATGCTAGATTATCTTAGCATCACAGATGAAAATTCAGCCTCTAACATAGCACTCTTTTGAACATGTCCACAAATTAAATCGGACATCATGGCTCACCCACTTTATTACCAGGTTAACATCATGGACAATTATGGATGCTATGTTCAACTACGTTCAACTACGTTCAACTACGTTCAACTACGTTCAACTACGTTCAACTACGTTCAACTACGTTCAGCTACGTTCAGCTACGTTCAACCACGTTCAACTACGTTCAACTACGTTCAACTACGTTCAACTACGTTCAACTACGTTCAACTACGTTCAACTACGTTCAACTACGTTCAACTACGTTCAACTACGTTCAACTCTCACACTCACCTCCGCACTCACACACACACACCCACACTCACACCCACACCCACACCCACACTCACACCCACACCCACACAAAACCTCACACGCACACTCACACCTCCACCCTCACACCCACACCCATACCCACACCCATACCCACACCCACACTGACACGCACACCCACACCGAGTCCCACACCGACAGCCACACCCACACCCCACACTCACACTCACGCCCTCACCCCGACCCCACCCCACACCCACACCCACTCTAGTGTGGGGGTGGAGGAGCAGACTACGTTCAACTATGTTAGCCTCCACTACGTTCAACTGCGTTCACTAACCTGTGTATGTGACCCGGCCATTAAAGTTACATGATCCGATGGTTTTGAGTTTATTCGGTCATATTCGTTTGCGTTATTATCGAACAAGGATTTGCATGTGGTTATTATGCCAACTGATAGTGTTCTTTATGTACCAACAAATTGTATTGAAAGGCCGTAATGCACCGGGAATTAATTATGTATTTTAAGTTAATTATGTAGGATCAAACTTTCCGAAGTGTTTTAGTTTAGAAAATGTGATGCTTTCATCAGACTATGCAGCTTTAATTACATACATTAAGATGATGGATACTCGAGTAGCCTCGGACTATGCGGCCTTATTTAGATGTATTCATATTTATTTAGATATTCGAATAGCCTCGGACTATGCATCTTTAATTAGGTACATTAAAATGCTGGATATCCCAGTAACCACGGACTATGCGGCCTTATTTAGATATATTCATATTTATTTAGATATCCGAATAGCTTCAGACTATGCGGCTTTAATTCGATTCATTAAGATGGTGGATATTCGAGTAGCCTATATAGAAATAGAACCTGTGATAATTAGGTAACGATTCTGCTGCTATGCATGAATAAGAACACTCGCTAGATAAGTTAAAACAGCATGATATATACACAAAATCCTACTTAGAACTGGTCGAAATTAGCCCATTGATGCCACAGAACTACATACATGAAGAATAACAAAGTTAAAACAGCATGATATATACACAAAATCCTACTTAGAACAGGTGGAAATTAGCTCATTCATGCAGCAGAACTACCTGCGTGAAGAATAACAAAGTTAAACAGTATGATATTGTTGTGTGGGTGATGAAAATGGGAAATATTGCGCCTAGAGAGGGACTCGAACTCATATCTCTTTGCATTCCGGGCCAGTGTGCTAACCATTACACCACCTTTGCTCTCTGATATCAACACACTACACATGCATATCTGTCTATGTAGCTCCTTGCCTGAGAGGTCAGTGAAGAAGTGCAGACCATTACACTTGTCCCGCTGGAATTGTAAGTCTTTTAATGCTTACAATTACATACATACAGGCAATGCACTAACACATACATACACAGGGTAGGTTGTAGAGGATCATGGTCACACAACCAGTGTTCTGGGGGTGATGAAAATAGGAAATATTGTGCCTAGAACGGTGCTCGAACCCACATCTCATTTTATACCGGGCCAGTGTGCTAACCATTACACCACCTAGGCTCCCTGATATCAACGCACTACCCACGCCTACTTGTCTATGTAGCTCCTTGCCTGAGAGGTCAGTGCAGACCACTACAATATATACACAAAATCCTACTTAAAACAGCATGATATATACACACAATCATACTTAGAACAGGTAGAAATTAGCCCATTCATGCCGGAGAACTATCTACGTGAAAAATAACAAAGTTAAAACAGCATGATATATACAAAAAATCCTACTTAAAACAGGTGGAAATTAGCCCATTCATGTCGCAGAACTACCTACGTGAAGAATAACAAAGTTAAAACAGCCTGATATGCACGCAAAATCCTACTTAGAACAGGTGGAAATTAGCCCATTCATGCCACAGAACTATCTACATGAAGAATAACAAAGTTAAAACGGCATGATATGTACGCAAAATCCTACTTAGAACAGGTGGAAATTAGCCCATTCATGCCGCAGAACTACCTACGCGAAGAATAACAAAGTTAAAACAGCATGATATATACACAAAATCCTACTTAGAACAGGTGGAAGTTAGCCCATTCATGTCGCAGAACTAATTACGTGAAGAATAACAAAGTTAAAACGGCATGATATGTACGCAAAATCCTACTTAGAACAGGTAGAAATTAGCCCATTCATGCCACAGAACTATCTATGTGAAGAATAACAAAGTTAAAACAGCATGATATATACACAAAATCATACTTAGAACAGGTGGAAATTAGCCCATTCATGCCACAGAACTATCTACATGAAGAATAACAAAGTTAAAACGGCATGATATGTACACAAAATCCTACTTTGAACAGGTGGAAATTAGCCCATTCATGCCACAGAACTATCTACGTGAAGAATAACAAAGTTAAAACAGCATGATATGTATGCAAAATCCTACTTAGAACAGGTGGAAATTAGCCCATTCATGCCGCAGAACTATCTATGTGAAGAATAACAAAGTTAAAACAGCATGATATATACACAAAATCCTACTTAAAACAGGTGGAAATTAGCCCATTCATGCCGCAGAACTATCTACGTGAAGAATAACAAAGTTAAAACAGCATGATATGCACGCAAAATCCTACTTAGAACAGGTGGAAATTAGCCCATTCATGCCACAGAACTATCTATGTGAAGAATAACATTCTGGTGCTCGGAACGCATGTCAGATCTGTACTTGGTGGACATTTCCTGACAACATTCGCACATTCGGGAATAGGCCACGTCTGTTTGCCATCTTAAGCTGTCTACGTGTGTATGGACACGGGCCGGTGTGTGACAAAGCACTGCGCAACGCGGCAGTTTCGTGGGAACCCCTGGTAATGGTGTGTTTGCATGGGATGGGGTCTCACACAGGAGCTGAGGTTTCAGTGTCCTGTAAATGTTACTTCAGTACTATCTCAGTACTTAATCCACCAGGGGCCGTATGCATGAATCGGAGTTAGGGCTCTAACCTCGGCTATGGTAGCTCCACCCGGCTAGAGTTGGAAAATCTGCATGCATGAGCCAGTGCCAGCGCTAGCCGCCGACCGTAGCCTAGGCTAAGTTACCCTGAATACAAGTCAGGTTTAACTGATAGCCACGCCGGTTAGTGTGCGTGTGTGGGTCTCAATCTATTCAATGCTGTCATATTTAACAGAAGTATGTACGCCATCAGTGAAATTGTATCAATTTAACCCTAAATGCGAAGCGATATTAACACTACTGCTGCACTAGCTGCGATATTAATATTTTCGAATCGACGAATGTAAAGTAAACAAATCACCGCCGCCATAGCGACATCGATATCCATACTGTCCAACGTCAAGTAAACATGGCCACCCCCGTTGCCACCATATCGGCGGCAATATATTAGGCCCAAATCTATTCAATGCTGTCATATTTAACAGAATTACATAGCCATAAGTGAAATTTAATCAAATTAACCCTAAATTTGAACCGATATTAACGCCGCCGCCACATTGGCGGCGTTATTCATATTGTTTACTCGAGGGATTTCCCAAATCTATAAATACCTTCACGGTTAGCTACCCGCCCCGGCTACGACATTCGTGCATACGGCTTGACCTAATTAACCAAGGCACTCCGAGTCGCAGATAGCTATCCCATATCTAGCGTGTAGCACCGGCTACGCGTAGCTCCAACCCATGCACACGGCCCCTGTACTACTTCAGTACCATCTCGGTACTTAATCCACCAGTGTCACCTCAGTATCGCCTCAGTGCCATGTCAGTACCAACTCAGTACCACCCCAGTACTTAGTCCATCAGTACCACCTCAGTACCACCTCAGTACCACTTCAGAATCACATCAGTACCACATCAGTACCATATCAGTACCATATCAGTACCACTCCAGCACCACATCAGCACCGATTCGGTACCACTTCCGGACCACATCGGTACCGGTTCGGTACCACATCGGAACAACATCAGTACCATATCAGTACCACTCCAGTACCACATCAGTACCGGACCACCTCAGTACCACATTGGTACCATCCCAGTACCACCTCAGTACCATATCAGTCACAATCCAGTACCAGCTCAGTACCACATCGGTAGTACCTCAGTCCCATCTCATTACCACCTCAGTACCACTTCGGTACCACCTCAGTACCATCTCAGTACCACTCCAGTACCACCTTAGTAACACCGTTGTACCACCTCAGTACCACCCCTGTACCACCGCAGTATGACTCCGGTACCTCTCCTTTACTTCCTCACTACCACAGCAGTACCACCTGAGTACCACAGCAGTACCACCTCAGTATCAACTGAGTACCTCCGGACTACCACCTCAGCCCCACATCACCTCACTACATTATCAGTGCCATCTCAGCACCACATTAATACTACCTCAGAACCACTTCAGTACCATCTCAGTACTTAATCCATGAGTACCACCTAAGTACCACCTCAGTACCACCTCAGTACCACCTCAGTACCACCTCAGTACCACCTCAGTACCACCTCAGTACCACCTCAGGACCACTTCAGGACCACCTCAGTACCACCTCAGTACCACCTAAGCCCCACCTCTGTACCCATTGATTGCCACTACGCCCCCCCCCCCCCCCCCACACCCATCACCCATGTGCTGCCCGCCCTTTGCTGCTGCGCACTTGACAGCCACCCACCATTGTCATGTCCACCATTACCACCCCATGGCCGCCATTGTCCCGCCCCCATGGAAGCAGGCACCTCACAGATCCGGTCACGTGATCCTACCGACTTCTTCCATTGCCTACACTCCATCGAATTGTGTGTTATTCTATTTTGTTTGAGTTGGAATCAGTGACACTCCATGTAGTTCTTTCTGAATGCAGATGCGCGTGGTACTGGCAAGCGTGACCAAAATCATCTTGCAAGGCACCGGGAAAAGGGGGGGGGGGGTAAGATGAGAAGGCAGACAAAGGAAGACATAGGAAGAAAACATCAGGGAATGGACAGACCTGGAGTTCGGCAAGTTCCAGAGGGCAATGGAGAACAGGAGAAAACTGGAGAAAACTGGTTGCAAAGTTATCTATCTTGTGCCGCGCTGACCCTTACGGTTAATGGTGCTGTCACATTATGACGCTTCTAGCCAACGGGCGTCGATGTATGTGATTTTTTGGTGCAACGTCGGGATACGTCAGGAAGCGTTACGCGTGTGTTAGGCATGCGTTGGTATTCGTTGATGGACGGCGACAGTCAACGAGGGTTGGCGGCGCGCGTCTTCGCACAAAACCTTTGACGTGTGACGATGCGCGGGTGCCAACATTATGGCGACACTAGGGGGACGTCGAGATACCTTACAGGCGCTGAAATAACGTTATGCGAACGGTAGGCACATGCCGCGTGCACATGAGGGTCGTTCTCACACATTGCGCCAAACTGTTGCTTTGTTTGTCTGTTGTTGTTTTACACCCTAGCAACATCTAAGGTCATATTAGGATGGTGCACCACACTTTTTTTTTGTTCTCACAACGTCGGCTGCATGCTGCCAATACGTTGCACCGACACCGAATAGTTTGACGTGTCTCGACGATTAAAAGTGATTTTGCGCATTGGCGGCGCGCCGGCGAGAAGTGTCATAATGTGACAGCACCATAAGGGATTGATGATGAATTGCAACTAGAGACTCAGATGCAGGATGTGTAAGTGAGGTAATTTTCAAAGTTACATATAATCAGCCTCTCCCTATCCCTGCTATCTCAGTTCTTCCCGGAATCGTCCTTTCTTCCTTGACATGCAGTGGGTAATATAATATTATTGTATTCACTAATATTACCAGTATTCATATTTAACAAAAATAAAGACAAGGCAGACGTATTTCAATCAAACCTAAAACTCTGGCTGGGCCTTAAGACCTACCGATACATTTTATTATATGATACAGTGTTGAGCAGTTGTTGTCCTATCCTATTAATGCCAAATGCTATGGTAGGTAGCTCGAATTATCAATTTAGTAAATGTAAGTCATTGCTTTGACTCAGTCAGTGTTTGAACCCAAGACAATGCACATAATAAGCGAGCGGATGCTCTTCCTGGTTCAGCCATGCCGTCTGGTGCTCTATAATGTTGTTGAGTAGCATCTTCCTTTGGTTACCCACTGCTCATGAGAGCACAACTCAGGTAGGCTGGCCATGTAGTCTGCATAGATATCAACCATTCTCTTCTACTGTTTACTTGTATAAGGACGCAGACACTGAGGTGCTCACAAGACATGGTTCAAGGACTGCCTTAAATAACCTCTGAAGAAATGTAACCATTCTCTTCTACTGTTTATTTGTATAAGGACGCAGACACTGAGGTGCTCACAAGACATGGTTCAAGGACTGCCTTAAATAACCTCTGAAGAAATGTAACCATTCTCTTCTACTGTTTACTTGTATAAGGACGCAGACACTGAGGTGCTCACAAGACATGGTTCAAGGACTGCCTTAAATAACCTCTGAAGAAATGTAACCATTCTCTTCTACTGTTTACTTGTATAAGGACGCAGACACTGAGGTGCTCACAAGACATGGTTCAAGGACTGCCTTAAATAACCTCTGAAGAAATGTAACCATTCTCTTCTACTGTTTACTTGTATAAGGACGCAGACACTGAGGTGCTCACAAGACATGGTTCAAGGACTGCCTTAAATAACCTCTGAAGAAATGTAATCTAAATACTGAAGCTTGGGAAACAGTAGCTAAGGACAGGAAGTAAAGTTGCATGGTCCGATGGTTTTGACTTTATCTCATTTTCTGAGATAAACGTATTAGGTTGTTCATTATAATCTACCTTACTTTAGTTTGAAATAACTTTTATTTTAAATCGCAAACTTTTGAGATATTTGAAATAGAAACATGCTGAAATTAACTTTGGCAAGATTGCCAAGAACCATATCACTATAGGCTTCTGCAGTAACATGTTCTATTAATTGACTCAGTGTTCCCTTCTATGTTCTGGTAAATGTTTAATAGGTGCATCAGTATCTAAGGTAGATATGTAGAATCAAATCTAGATAATTGTTTTGGTTTTGAAAATTTGATGTTTTCATCGGACTATGCAGCTTTAATGTTGCTGTTCTGTTTGTAATGGCATATCACGGTTTCAAATTGATTGCATATCTCAAGCTAAACAAAAGTGTCAGCAGAGAAAAGATTGTCTCCTTCACTCACCAGACTCTCTGACTGCAGCTACACGCACATGTCCAATATGCCACTGCACATTTTGAGCACAAATTGCTCTCATCAGTCGCAACAAATGATGAGTTGCTGTCATCATCGCCACCGATGAAAAAAAGCCAAGAAGACTGATCATGAGGTGCATCAGTGGGTATGTGATTATAAAAAGGAAAATAACTCACTGGTTATTGCTGAAGCCATCTCAGAACAAGTGTATTAGGATGGGGATAAGACATTGTAGGGAAAGTACACGCGATGGCAGGGTGGGGTGGGGGAGTTAGATTGGTAGTTGGGTAGGGGGGCGGCGGAGAGGGGAGAGGGAGAGTGAAGAGGGGAGAGGGGAGAGGGGGCGTGGAGAAACGGAGAGCGGAGAGGGGAGAGGGGAGAGCAGAGAGGGGAAAGGGGAAAGGGGAGAGCGGAGAGCGGAGAGGGGAGAGGGGAGAGCGGAGAGCGGAGATCAGAGAGCAGAGAGCGGAGAGCGGAGAGCGGAGAGGGGAGAGCGGAGAGCGGAGAGCGGAGAGCGGAGAGCGGAGAGCGGAGAGGGGAGAGGGGAGAGCGGAGAGAGGAGAGCGGATATCGGAGAACGGAGAGGGGAGAGCGGAGAGGGGAGAGTGTGAAGGGAAGGCGGAGAGGGGAGAGAGGAGCGGGGAGAGGGGAGAGGGGAGAGAGGAGAAGGGATAAGGGAGAGGGGAGAGGGGAGAGGGAGAGGGGATAGGGGAGAGGGGAGACGGGAGATGGGAGAGCGGAGAGCGGAGAGGGGAGAGGGGAGAGCGGAGGGGGGAGAGGGCAGAAGGAGTAGAAAGGGGTGAGTGGGAAGCGGTTTCATTTCACTCACCTCTGATTCGGCTACAATGAGGAATTTATTGCACAAACTTGACCGCCAGACAGAGCCGGGAATAATTTCAAAATAATGACGATGAAAATAATATATATTCGAAGTAGCGGAGTTAATGAGAAACTATTTGAAATTTGTCCAAATGAGGATTTCCTCTCGACGTGAGCAATTGTGTGTAGGGTGGGGATGGCGGGGGGGGCAGGGCCTTGAAAATAAAAGTAATCACATATATATGTGCTACAATTATGAGGGTGGCTCTTTGATTACTACACACACACAACGACAGACACAAAGCAATGATGTGGTTATTGAGGGTTTACGTCCTTACAGCATTAAATGTCACATCAGTTTGTCCATTGAATTGGATTAATGTATAGAGTGCTGTCCTATTTAAATACCATGCTGCTGACATCATGATCTATAGGCTGGTGGAGGATGGAGATGGCAGCTGGTGGAGTTGGAGGTGGTGGTGAGTGGGTGTGGGTAGGTGGAGGATGGGGCTAGTGGCTTGTTGGTGTGGGGCTGGGCTGGTGGAGGTGTGTGGGTGGGGCTGGGCTGGTGGGGTGATTCGGTGGGGGTGAGGGTGGCAGCTGGAAGAATAGATGGGATCCCGGTTCCGACTGCGCATGCGCTGAAAACGGCCTTGGCAGCAAAGCAAATGGGAATGGCCATTGAGTTTGTCGATACGAATAGGGAAAAACTTAGATTTGATTCAAAATGAATAGAAATACATAACAATTTGGCATAAACATGTATGCACACATGCAATATAATGATCTGATGAATATAGCTAAGACAAACCTATCCATAGTTAACTATTTTGAGCTAAGAAACATACAATTCCACACAAAACAATCAGTGATATCCACATCACCATTATTAATTATTGTTCTAAATATTAAAATGCCAAATGTGTCATCATACACTTGTTTCAGAGAAATATATAACCAATATCTGATTAACCCTACTAATTTTCTAGTTCTACATATGTCATTAACCATAGGATATAAATAAAAACATTAATAAAATAAGTAAAACGGACTCTGGCAATGGCTCTAACACTAATCTGGGTGCCCATATTTGTCTACATCTAAATGTGGATGGCATTAAATGTGTATATTATATTGATGCAAATGCAATGCTGGACAAAAGATGAATATCTTAATTTATTATATATATTTTTTCATTTGGTATTCTATGTTTCAAACAAGAGCTGAGATGAGCTGAAACTAGCACATTTCATAGCTGCTCCCAGTGTATTAGCATGTGCCATGTGCTTCTCGCAGGTTTGTTTTGCTCTGACGCATCCCACAATGCACCGCGCCGCTGGGACGGTGATGTAGTCTATTGGGGAGGGTGGCGGGATGTGGAGTGTGGTCCCCATTACCTCCACCGCCACCCTCACCCTCACCCCACACTGCCCACACGGCTGTATGGGATAGCGGGTCATGGTGCTGACGACGTGATCTCCCAGTGAGCCGGCACTATTAGGTCGCCATGAGTGTGCCATGTCACAAGTTGGTACCCATCCTGGTGTAAAAATATACGGATTTCGGTTAAGAATTATATATTGGCAGAGAGCATTATCGTTCTTGGATGACGGAGTGGGAACAAGGTTATGTAAACTAAAAGTGATAGAATCCCACTCCCATTGTACATGATAATGAGTGATGTGAAATATATGTTATATATGATGCTCAGAGTTAATTAAGAAGTGGTTATATAAGAAACAATTAAGGTTGATGAAATGTCTCTCTATGTATTCATAAAGAATGCAATTGGAGAAAAAGGACATTTTGAATATATATATATATATATGTAGTGGTCTGCACTGACCTCTCAGGCCAGATCCCACATAGACAGGTAGACGTGGGGAGTGTATTGATATCAGGGAGCCTAGGTGGTGTAATGGTTAGCACACTGGCCCGGAATGCAAAGAGATGTGGGTTCGAGTCCCGCTCTAGGCACAGTAATTCCTGAACCTACCCTGTGTATGTATGTGTTAGTGCATTGCCTGTATGTATGTAATTGTAAGCATTACAAGACTTACAATTCCAGGGGGACGAATGTAGTGGTCTGCACTGACCTCTCAGGCAAGTAACCACATAGACAAGTAGGCATGGGGAGTGTGTTGATATCAGGGAGCCTAGGTGGTGTAATGGTTAGCACACTGTCCCGGAATGCAAAGAGATGTGGGTTCGAGTCCCGCTCTAGGCGCAGTATTTCCCATTTTCATCACCCCCACGACATATATATATATATATATATATCTGTAACTGTTGCAGCCACCTGTCCTCCCATGACCACTGGGCTGACCCACCAGCCTAATCTGCATATGCATAGAGTGCACCACCTGCAGCTGGGTTGAGTGACAGCCACCCCTACTGGGGGTTGTCACCCACCCAGGCTGTGGGGGTGTCTGATTGGCTGGCTGGGGGAAGTCCAGTCACCTGACTCCCTTGGCCTATCATGACCACACAAGTCTCATCCTAATTAATTATTCAAGAAACTTCTCCAGTCTCACTGGAGAGATCACTCTACACCTGTCTCTTGAGTGAGACACACCTACTCTAGAGCAGGACCCCAGACACTCTGTCTGATGCTATCCAAATTCACATATTCCAAATTGAGTTGAGTGCAACACCCAAGGGACCCCAGTTCCAAGGGCTGTAGGCACTGCTTCCTATATAGAAGTAAGGTAATGAGACATAGTGTGGACAACAGGTAAGGAGTGAAGGTGATAGGTCACATGTAGCTGGACAGGGGTTGATGCCAATAAAGCACAACTTATTCACTGTTCAGTTGTGTGACTTGGTTTTCTTTCTCTTTTAAGTACTGGTTCCAGAGTTGGTTATATTGATTTAGGATGATTGCATCACTGGTGAAATGAATGGGAGAGTTCTGTAGTATTATCTGGTGTTCATGCGGCCGAGCATCCAGTCATATTATACTGGTATGGCCTAGGGTCTTGCTGGGACATAACACTACAGCAAGCAACCAACCTGCCCCAGCCATCTTAGATGGGGTTTTGCTCCTAGATTGCCTTTCTCTCTCCACCCCTATGCGCTGCCCCACCGCCTAGCCATGCGCCCCCCTTGATCCCCCACTGCCCCCCCCCCCCATCCACACTCACCCGACACTGATTTATCCGACCACTACCCACTGGAAGTCAACGCCCGACTGCATGCGACCGTTATGTGGTGGTGCCCATACAGTGCAACAGATTTGCAGCCTTCAGCATGCCAATGCCACTGAAAACTCCCCTAAAATCAAACCACTCCGCCCCACTCTGCCCCACTCCGCCCCACTCCGCCACACCCTGCCCCACTCTGTCCCACTCCGCCCACTCCAACGCACTCCGCCCTATACCGCCCACACCACCGCACACCACCCTATTCTGCCCCACTCCTCCCCACTTCGCCCCACTTCGCCCCACTCCGCTCCACTCTGCCCCAGACCGCCCCATACTGCCCCAGACCGCCCCACCCAGCCCCTCTCCGCCCACTCCGCCCCTCTCAGCCCACTCCGCCCCACGTCGCCCCTACCACAACCCACTCCGCCCCACTTCGCCCCACTCCTCCCCACTCCGCCCCACTCCGCCCCAGACTGCCCCACCCCGCCCCAGACCGCCCCACCCCACCCCTCACGCCCACTCCACCCCACTCCTCCCCACTCCTCCCCACTCCGCCCCACTCCGCCCCACTCCGCCCCAGACCGCCCCAGACCGCCCCCCCCGGCCCACTCCGTCCCAGACCGTCCCACCCCACCCCAGACCGCCCCACCCCACCGCTCTTCGCCCACTCCGCCCCACTCCGCCCCGTGCCGCCATGCTTGCTCACGTGACCCGCCCAAGTCATTAACATGTCCTATCATGTCGTCAGCATGTCGCCGGGATCCGACAAGGGGCGCCCCAGGCAGTGATGGACAGCGGCGGCGGTGAGACCACCTGTCACCTGGCCGATGTCACATGACCGGCCGCCGACCAATAACGTGACAGTAAATATCGCGGTCTAATCGCGGGCGATATGCATGGGGCGGTAATAGCGAGCCAAACCGCGGGTAGCGCGGGATTTCTGGTTTAGCGGGGAAAATTTTCTATGCATGGAGCAGTGATAGGCAAACACCGGACGTCTAAAGTCGGAGAATTTAACCCCAGCCCACAGCAGGTTTAAAGCGGTGCTAGTGTTAGGTTAGTGGCAGCACGATGGAGTTGTTCATATATCGCAGATACTTCGCGAGGCATTTAGTACACATAAACCGTTTTTTCGGGATCGGACACACCCGTTCGACGAATATGATGACCACGAGATATTCAAGAAGTATCGATTCCGGCGACATCACATTTTAGCGCTCACTGACTCTGTGGCGCAGCAAATCGATCTGCCCAACCGGCTGGGATCCCTCCCCCCCCTGCTGCAGGTAGGGAAAATTCTGTTATTTCAACCATTGAAGCATTCATAACTATTTATTACGCATTTGTTGACAACACTGTTGATCACAATGTTGACACTGACAAAGTGGCTGTTTACTGCTACATCGGCATCAGTGGTAGTTGCTGGTAGATCATTGATAAATCTGGGTTGTGTGTTGATATAAGCATTACCTTCGTTATAACAGCAAAAGGTGATTTCTTTATCTCCCCAGTCTCGGTGAATTTACTTAAACAATGTCATGTAGTTTGGGGGCCTTTAGTGTTACTTTGTGTTCAAAAATAGTTGTTACCAAGGACGTTATTTATAAACTCTCTATTTTAAACATTTAATTCGATGTACATTTGATTTGGATCTTAGACTTTTCGAAATGTCCGAAAACACGGTCTTCTCCTTTAAACATAATTTCTTTCTTATACACCTAATTAATTTAATGTATCGTAATTGCTCATTTCTTGCACATATCTACTTCCAGGATCTGATCGCTCTGCGTTATCCGTGTCGGGCACTTTCATGATTCTGCGGCGAAATTGATTGGCGTGACCAGGCTCGAACCGTCTCAGAGGGACTATCCTCGTGTGACGAAGCACTGTAGCTGCAACTCCCCAACACAGTGAAATTGCCAAGCCAGAAGGTGCTGAATGCAACCAAGATAAAATTTCAGCAATTATTGGTTACCAATGTGTTATGGGTGCATCAACGGAAACCCAGATCGCACCAGGTCACCCGGGGGAGTAGAGCATGCGATTTGTTAATCGAAACATACCACTCCTCAATGTGCCAGGTAATGTTATTCTAATATCTGTTTTGTCCTACTCCCTATATTAGAAAATTCATGGCTTTAATATGTTTAAACTTTCTGTTAGGTAAAACCCTAAGTTAACTAGGGACATCTATCTAATCCTTTCTATTTGTTTTGTTTGGTGTAAGCATGTTTTTTTTCGATGGACATCAAATCTAAGCTTTTCGGATACATGTGTTACCTAAATCGCCTCTTTTTTGGTCACTGCGTACATTTCAAACTCATTGTAACATCCCGTTATCACAGTTTCGACGACTTTGATGTTGAGTACTTTCATTCATACCCCCACTTTTATTCCCCAGGTGATTTGTGATGCAGCTGCACTCATTAAACTGCATCGTTTACACTGGCCTGGCAATCGTTCACGGATGGCGTATTCTCCGCGAGAATCATACTCTTCGAGGTGTTCGAGGGTTGGTGATGCGGAAACGGTCACAGCCTGCTGCTGGGGGACAGTGGCTATATGCTGCGCGACTGGTTATTCACCCCTTTCCTGGAACCAGACTCACCATAACAGGCGTCGGCTGCGGCTGGACCCAGTCAAAGCCTGCAGCGTGATCACTGCATGTGTGATTCTGCATAACAAAGCCACAAGCCTCAACCTGGAGTTGCCATCAGATTCGGACTCAGACAATGAGGATGAACCCACACGGAGATGATGGAGATGAACCTATGACCAGCGCTGGCCCACAACTACCGCCCAGTCGGAGAGGGTGCGTTCACCGGTTGAAGCTGCACGCCAGCGACTGGTCGACAATTATTATCTGAAGGGCGCCTGCAAAGCTAATAATTTGTGCCTTATTTGCGTCCCGACATTTTCAATGTCCGTTCCGTGAGGAATGATTAAACTAAATGTATAGTTGTGTATATTATGTATGCTAATTATAATACCATGTACATACAATGACGGTAGACAAAACATGGATCACTTTTTGGGGTGCGTTTTATTTTAGCTTTTCTGTCAGCCACCGATGGTTCCCAACTCCCTCTTCCAAATTTGCAATTTCCAGTAATTCCGCGATTTAGCAGGCGTGTCTGTGCCCATGGCCCTCTCGCTGTCTTCGATCAAACCCAGCTAGGCTTGGTTTTCAGGAATCCTATTTCAAGCAGTCGCATTAACGACGCACCTCATCGTTCGCGGTAGGCACCTCTGTTTGTGTGCCAGCTCTGGCGTCTTTCTTCTCGAACGTGTGGGTCCTCGAAGTCCAGGGGTTGCGCTGTACCATGGGGGCCTCTGGAACAAATAATGATATGTATGTTCGTGAATATACTTGAAACAGATATGTACCTATATAGCCCTCCGGGTCGCAAACCGTGCTGTTTTACTTAATGGGTAGGTCGGCAACCATGTCGTGTGTAAAGTATGTGGTGAAAATTAGTTTCTAGGTGGACCCCCACATTGGTTTATGGGAAGGGAATGGATGAAAAGGGGAGGGCTGAATAGTGTGCCAGTGTCTTATATAGTATGACTAACTTTATAACGGGGAGGATTAAGTTAGGCTGGAATAATGATTATAAATGATCAAATGATTGACGAGGGGAGGGGTGGTGTAATGTCTGAATCAGGTAAAACTGCGGGCCATAGCACATATATTATTCAACCTGTTTCTACAGGATACAGGCATGTTGGCTGCTGAAATAGACGCAGGGTGTTGCCAAGGGCCGTGGATGGGTAGGCTTGTGAGGGCGGCGTACAGGTGACGGGTGGCCTAACGTACGCCAGGTTACGTGGTAGTCGCATCCCCACGTCGGGACTGGGTAGCGTTGAAGGAAGTGAGCCATGTGACTTCTTCGCAATTCAGGGCCAGCCTCGCACACCTATCTCACCTCAGTTTCCACTGCAGTTCCATGCTGATCACAAGGCCCTGCAAAAATGCAACATAGGGATTTTAGTTGGACGTCATGGTACTCCACATCGACATGGCGGGCAGTGGGGGGTGGGGTAAGAGTAACAGTAGTTAGCTGCAGGGGCCTTTGGCCTCTAGCTGCAACACACAAGTATGAAATACTACTAAATAAATACATGTAACAAATTTGGACGAACAAAATTGTTATTGGTGTATATAACCTTGTATGACAAAATGTTTGGTGAAGTTGGTTACGAATGCGGTACAAATAGTGAAAATTGATACACGCATTTTATCGGCAGACAAGCGTGTTAAAGAAATTATACTATGGCCATATTTGGTCCATTCTCAGAGAAACTGTGTACCACTTGAGGTATCCCAAATATATTTGTGAAGTTGGTAGCAATATTGTACACAGAGGTGCCACTATATGTAATTACTAGCAAAGCTGTTGCCGGACAGGAGACTGCCGTAGAGGTGGTCAGAGTTAGGTCTCACCTAATAATTGATATGCGATTGATGACAGCATAAAAATGTTTGACTTAAGCAAAACAGATGTGGGGAAAATCTTTCAGATAATTGTGTTTGGAACTCACATTAATTGAGTTTAACAAAGAAAGACGTGTGTTTATTCTTGGCAGGTTATAGAGCATACAATAGTGCATACCAATAGTGCATACCAAAACTTGTATAATGTTTTAATTTAAGAAGAAGACTTGGTTATCGTTGCAGGTAATAGTGCATACAAAAACTTGCTAATAAGCGTGGGTTCATCATAAATGATATTGCAATTGACATAGCATTAAATGTTTTAATTAAAGAAAGAAGACATGTTTTATTCTTTGAGGTAATTGTGCATACAAAAAACTTACCATAAGCACAGGTTCATTAATGTTACCAAGATACTCACCAGGACCCTTGTAGAGGGTTAGACTGCAACCCTATTATTTTTTGGACGCTTCACGTAGGGGAAGTGGCGTGTGGGGGGCCCTCCTCAGTCTCCAGTCCCTCCTCTGTCGGTTGAGACCTCGGACTCAAAGTCTTCCACTTTTTCTTTCACCTCAGAGCATGAGCGCATAGCATTGGCCACATGCATTGATGCGGTCCACAACTTTGTTCCCATGCAAGTTTTTCTTCGTGGAGGGGTGATGGTATGATGAAAGCAGAGAGAAGCAAGATGCCCTGCCTAGCATAAACCTTGTAGAGCAGTACTTGGATCTCTAGGTCCCGTAATAAAAAATTGGCCTTTCCGCGGGCTTAGGGTAGCACAACCCTGAAACCCTGAAAAAGCCCATAGTCGCAGAAGTATTTGTTAGCACTGGCGTCATAGTGACAGTTAGCATGGAGTCGTTAGTGAGTCATTTTGAGTGGTAGTGACAGTCTGTCTCAAGTCGATGAACGCGGGATGGCAGTGTCAGTATGGACTTTTTGTCAATTACAGTTGACACTTTTGTGGTTGACACTGTCTCGGTCTGTTATACTCTGTCTATGAGAAGTATTAGTGGTAGTAGCTGTAATAGCGTTTCGGTTTATGATGATTCTTGTGTACGTTTCACGACACATGGTCATGCTGTTCCAAACGGATAAACAACACGCGTTCACATGACCAGCCGGGGCGCACAAGTTACAGCGGAAAACCTAAATCACAAGCGCTCAAAACACCACTCGCATGGGGGAAATATTGATTTTTATGACATGGCTAAAAGTTGATTTATTTCACATTCAAGGACAAAGCGAGACAATAATAACCTGTGAAGCCGCAAATCGACAAAACAGCACCACAAATTCAAACCGATGCTTACGACGCTGCTGCAACCAGCGGAAAATATTGTGATACACCCAGTGCTCGTGGGACCATGCGAGAGGGATTCCCCAACGTATAAATAGCTTTCACGTTTCGTACCACTCACCGTCTAGCCACTACGATACCGGTGACACACTTCGCGAGCCCTGAAAACCAGATGGTAGTTACCCTGGGTTTCAGGGTTAGGACCACAAGCCGCCAACACCGCCCATGCATATGGCCCCTGGAAGAGCCGGGACGCCGGATGCGGGGGGAGCGGGGTTTGGGGCTTTGGGTGTGCGGGGTGCTGGGGTGCGGGTTGCGGGGTGCGAGTAGCGGGGCCAATCGTGCGGCCAAGGTGCGGGGTGCGGGGTGCGGTGTGCAGGTGCGGGGTGCGGGGGTGTTGAGGTGGCAGGGGTTGTGGGGTGCGGGTTGCAGGGTGCGGGGTGCGGGGTGCGGGTGCGGGGTGTGGGGTGCGGGAGTGCGGGGTGCGGGTGACGGGGGTTGCGGGGTGTGGGGTGCATTTTGCAGGGAGCAGGGTTGCGGGATGCGGGGTGTGGGGTCCAGGGTGTGGGGTGCGGGTGTGGGTGCGGGATGTGGCGTGTGGGGGTGCAGCATGCCGGGTGCAGGGTGTGGGGTGCGGGTGTGCAGGGTGCAGGGCGCGGGGCAACGGGGGCGGGGTGTGGGGTGTTCGGGGATGTGGGGTGCATCGTGCCGGGGTGCGGGGGTGCTGGGTGCTGGGTGCTGTCAGGGGGCGGGGGTGTGGGGTGCGGGTGTGGGGTGCGGGGTGTCCCCCAGGGGTGTGGGGATGTGGGGTGGGGGGTGTGGGATTTGCAGGTGTGCAGGGTTGAAAGGGTTGCATCTGCAGGGATGCGGGATTGCTGGGGTGTGGGTGCGGGGAGCAGGGTGTGGGGGTGGGGTGCGGGGGGTTGTGGGGATGCGTGTGCGGGGTGCGGGGGCGGGGTGCGGGGTGCGGGGTGAGGCTGGAGCGGGTAGGGTACGGGACGGGGTGTGGGGAGTGTCAGTGTTGTGGGGTTCGGGGTGCGGGGTGCGGGGGCGGGTGCGGGGATGCGGGGTGCGGGTGCGTGTGCAGGTTGGCGGGGTGCGGGGTGCGGAGTGTGGGGTGCAGGGTGTGGGGTGCGGGGTGCGGGGTGCGGGGTGCGGGGTGCAGGGTGCGGGGTGCGGGGATGTGGGGAGCGGGGTGCAGGGGGGCGGGGTGCGGGGTGCGGGTGGGGGAGTGTGGGGTTCGGGGCGCGGGGGGTGTGGGGCAGGGAGCGGGGGTGCGGGGTGCGGGGTGCGGGTGTGGGGTGCGGGGTGCGGGGTGCGGGGTGTTGGGTGTTGGGTGCGGGGTGTGGGGTGCAGGGTGCGGGGTTTGGGGGTGGGGTGTGCGGGGTGTGGGGTGCGGGGGTGTGTGGGGTGCAGGTGTGGGGGTTTGTGGGGTGTGGGGTGCGGGTTGTGTGGTGCGGGGTTGTGTTGTGCGGGTTGTGTGGTGCTGGGTCTGGGGTGTTGGGTGCGGGGGTGGGTGTTTGTGGGGTGCAGGGTGCGGGTGGGGGTGTGAGGGGTGTGGGGTGCTGGGTGCTGGGTCGGGGTGCTGGGTGCGGGTGTGCGGGGCGTGGTGGGGTTGTGGGGTGCAGGGTGCGGGGTGCGGGGTGAGGGGTGCAGGGTGCAGGGTGCGGGGGTGCTGGTGTGGGGGCGCGCCGCAGGGTGCGGGGTGCGGGGCTCGGGGCGCGGGGCGCGGGCGCTGGGCGCGGTGTGTGTGTGGGGTGCGGGTTGCGGGGGTTGCAGGGTGCATGTGCAGGGTTGTGCGGGGTGTGGGGTGTGGGGTGTGGGGTGCAGGTGCGGGGTGTGGGTGTGCGGAGGTTTGGGTGCGGGGTGTGGGGTGCAGGGTGCGGGGTTTGGGGTGCGGGGTGTGGGGTGCGGGGTGCGGGATGCGGGGTGCGGTGTGCAGGGTGCGGGGTGCGGGGTGCGGGGTGCGGGGGGCGGGGTTCGGGGTGCGGGGAGCAGGGAGCGGAGAGCGGAGAGCGGGTAGCGGGTAGCGGGGAGCGGGTAGCGGGGTGCGGGTAGCGGGGAGCGGGTAGCGGGGAGCGGGGATTACTTCAAGTATTGCACTGATTATTTCTATACTCTGCTTCCTCCACCTGACACATGTGACCGGTGACACCACCACCGGCCTACCCTTCCCCTAACGGATGCACCACACACTCAGTCGCACCGGAGCATTTTTTCTTCTTTCTCCTGAGGCAACAATGCAATGCCATTTACGGGAACGCATTCAGCTGGTGTCTGCTACTTTTATTATCTAAGTACAATTGTATGTAGTTTACTATTACAACCGATAGTTTCATAATGTACCAATCAGTTTGAGTGCATGGAAATTACTTGATGAATACACTTTTTTTATTTGCTAAATTATGAGATAAATCACAATGCCCCTGATCAATTATTAGTACTAATAATGTACTTCGATAAATACATAAATAAATACAGAAGATATTTGATTATTTTGCTCACAGTTTTCTCCCCCATATTGAACTACATCCGAATTTATATAATCATATGCTTTTTAAAAGAACCCACACCATCCCCACAAGGATGGCTTGCTTTCTTTAATGAGATATCAACTCTCGTCTGGATGTGGAACTAATAAGAGGTGGTGGTTTGAAAAGGTTAACCGGTACTGGATGGGGGGGGGGGGGTGAGGCAGGAGTGAGGCGACGGTGAGGTGGAGGGGGGGGGGGGGAGCAGTGCGGCTTCACATGATCACGTGGCCAGAAAGCATCGAAACCAGGCCAAATTTCACACCTTTTTTCTATTTATAATTTCTCTATTGTTTTTCTATTCAAAGTTGTCCTGGGTTAAATTCTTCTTTTGTTAAAGGAAGGTCCACCTGATTTTAATCCTTGGTACTTTGTCTTTGATATTTCGGGTAAATATGTGTGTGTTGAGCAGCTATGCACCTCTGAGATCCTACTTTCAACTCAGTGTGAATAAGATACAACAACATTTAACTCTTCCACCTAACACCTCCAATATGAAGTGGATATTCCTTTAACCACTCAGTATTTGGTTAGTGTATTACAAAGATGGGACCTTCATGGGGTCTTGTTGGTACAGATCTACTGTCCAAGCATATTCCTCCTCGAGACTTTCTCTTTTCTAACATAATGAGGAGGTGGAAAATCTCTTCTAGTTACCTAGCTTACATATGCGTAATCTGATGGTTTTGAATTTCTATCATAAATATGTTAGGGTGACGTTATAATCAACCGTACATTAGCTTAAAGTACCTTGGACTTAAAATGGCTAACTTTGGAGATATTTGAAGTGAAAATATTCAGCATTCATTTTGGCGTGATTGTCAAAACTCTTGAACCCAACCATAGGCTTCAACTGCAACAGTGTCAATTAAATTGACTTAGTATGAATTTCTACATAGCACCCCACACTTAATAAGTGCACTGGTATCTAAGTTGGAGATGCATGTTAATATCTTAATCGGTCCATCGCTTTAGAAAACGTGAACTTTAATAATGAGGCCAGCCAGAATGTGGAAAAAGACAAGCATACCAAATGAGTGTAATATCTGCAGGTGGCCAATTGGTGCATTTTGAGTGGGTATCAGGAAGTTAATATTCACACAGTGGGCTCGGCGCGCACATGCACAACTATTCAGGGATGACCGACTAACATGAGCGCCCACTTCCCGTTTTGGCAGGTCATGTGATTCAAACCCGGGCCAAGTAAAATCAAGGACTTAAAGGTTTGTATTTGTCGCTACCTAGTCTTGTATTTCGCATTACTAGGATAAGGTAAGGTGCAGAGGAAAGAGGAAGAGCAAATTGTCCATGTTTGAAACTTGCCGTGCTTAAACAATTAATATCAAACCATTTTTTCTATTATTTTTTTTTTAGCAATTTGATGGTTTTGAGTTTCTGAAAATTTTCTTTTTTTATATATAAAAGTATTACATTGATAGCTATAATCTACCATATATCACCGTGGATATGATATTTTGTCTCTGACAGCTACAAGAAAAGTGCATTGAGCAGGACCGATCACTGTACATGGTATTTGTCGATTTCACTAAGGCATGTGATACAGTCGGGAGGACCGGGCAATGGCAGCTACTGAGGAAGTATGGATGCCCAGAGAAGTTCACAACTATGACCGAGGCTCTACATCCAGGAATGATGGCAAACGTTAGTGTAGGAGGGGAAGTCTCGGAATCGTTCGGAGTTACCAATGAGGTCAAGCAAGGTTGTGTACTGGCCCCCACGCTCTTCTCCATCTTCCTATCAGCAATGCTAGATGAGGCTTTCCGAGACATGGGGGATGGCATCTATATACAGTCCAGACAGAGTGCTGACCTATTCAATGTCGCACACTTCAGAGCGAAGACCAAGACTACTCAGATACTGGTGAGAGAGCTACTATTCGCAGATGACAGTGCACTGGTTGCCCACTCTGCTGAAGAGACCCAGAAAATAGTGGACGCTTTCTCCGATGCATCAAAGAAGTTTGGCCTGAAGATTAACATCAAGAAGACGGAGGTGCTGTACCAACCCAACTCTACAAGAACCCGAGAGGAGGAGATCATGGTTGACGGAAACAAGCTGAACTCTGTTCCGGAATTCACCTATCTCGGAAGCACTATATCAAGTGATGGATGCATTGATGCTGAGATACAGAGGAGGATGGCCAAGGCTAGCACATCTTTCGGCCGACTACGCCAGAGACTCTGGAACAACCACCATGTGTCCATTCGGGTCAAAGGTAAGATCTACCGTGCAATCGTGCTATCCACCCTACTATACGGAGCCGAGGCCTGGACAGTGTACAGACGACAGGTGAAAAAGCTGCATGCCTTCATGATCCGACATCTGCGTTCAATCATGAGGCTAACCTGGAAGGACAAAGTGACGAATAAGGAAATACTCAAACAGATGGGGCTGCCCTCTATGGAAGATCTTCTGATCAAAAAGAATCTCCGGTGGACTGGACACCTCATGAGGATGTCATCAGACAGGCTACCAAAGCAGATCCTCTATTCTCAACTGTCTTCTGGCTCTATTCTCAACTGTCTCCGGTTCAGGGATACCATCAAGAGAAACCTGAAGCTGAGAGACATTAAGACCGACTCATGGACGCAACTCTCACAGCAGAGAGCTAAATGAAGAGCGGCACTCAAGTAATGAAAGCAGGCTTTGTCGCATCGCGACCGACAGCATGATGATGATGATGATTTGTTTGCAGTATCTTTCATGATGAAGACGGCCTGTGGAGGATGAGACGGAGCCCTAACTAGATTAAAGATTAAGACAATATCCCCTGGAATGACAAGAGAATTATTTTAGTTTCGGTTGAAATCATACTCCAGGCGCAATATTTCCCATTTCCCCCCACAGAAAAAAACATGACACTGATAATGTCAAGGATGGTGAAAGGATGCTGTAACAAACCACAATGGGATGGGATCCTCTCCCACGGGCCTGTATGTCATCTACGTAGATGTACATAGTAGGCTAAGTTATCATATACAGGTTAGGAAAAAAACTTGAAAATTAAAAAAAAAACTAATATAGAAACTACTAACACCCAAAACCGCAAAGGTTGGCCCGAGAAAGATCAGGTAAAGACTCCTGAGTGCGGGACCAGACCAATCCAGTATCACAGCTGTCCAGCGTTGAAAACAAGCACCCTCGCGGGAGCTTATACGTTATGGGCAGAATAAAAAACTTGCCACAAAAAAATAAAAATAAAAAAAAAGTTCCATGGAATGTGGAAACATTTCCGATCGCTTTCTATTCCCATCTTTTCCAAAGCAGTGAAATGGATCGAACTGATTGCTCCTTGATAGATTTTAGGATCGATTTACTCGGACCTAAAACCCCAACAAACCAGTAATAGCAATACACAAGTTATAATACTTTCGACAGCTCGCTACCACTTTTGTACCATAATAAAGGGTTGGCCACAAAGAGGTTGTAAGCGGTCACAAAGTGGAGCCAGCACTAACGCAGTAGGCATATAGATCAGTAAGGGTTTAACGGGGACATGGGCTGTCCTTTCTTTATACTCCCATAATTTACTATATGCTGTATAATAATTATACGAGTATATATAACCCGGAATATCCCTCCTTTCCATCATCACTCACTCACTTCATGGACTGATGGAGTCTGTCCTATTCATCTACTACTCCAGCCTCCCCAAGCCCAGCTGCGGTGGTGGCGCCACCACCCCTGCACACTGTAACCACCACTCACTCACATTTTTTACCGATTAATTCTTTCATTTATTTTATTTAAATATATGATTGTGAGCTTTGAACAATTTATAAGTGTCTATTGACACATAATTGATTGTATGCTTTTACATTATATGTAAAGGCGATGGTTGAATAAAAAGCAACAAATTCTCACCGTGAATATGGCATATGCTGCCGACACGGCGTAAAGAAACCACCAATCAATCAATCAATCACTCAGTGGAAACCATTTATGATACGATCCGACTTAAGGACATTTCTTATACCATGCAATGATTCATTGGAGCCGGAATTCCATAATTCAAATATAAGTCTGTAAACTAAAGGCCGATTTAGCGTGCGACCCCGTTGTTTTCGCGATTACATTTTAATAGCAATATAATTTGGTTTCATTATGTATACACACATAACAGTGATGCTTCCAAGAAGTTCCATGCAATACAGCCATTGTTCTAGACATCGGCCATTATTTTAAACCAAAAGTGTCTGGGGATAAAATAAATACCCGATGGGTAAAGTTAGTTGCGGGAACTATTCAAAGCAGGCACAAGCTTTCTCTTTGGGATTGATACAATGGACCTTCTTTTCAACACCCTCTACCCACCCACACACACAGCCCATCACACACCCTACCCTCATTATCGATATTGTTCCCTAATTGTCCCAATTAGGTCCATCAGCGGTATGACCCCTACCCGCGCTCCCCCCCCCCACCTGCCCCCCTCCCATTTACCCCCCTCCCCCCCACACCATCCCTACCCCTCTATCGTCCTCTCACCTCAACACACTCACCATAACACCACCCACATCCCACATCTATCCCGCAACCCTCCCCTCCCTCAAAACTACCCCATCACCATCTCGAGCTCCCCCCTCCCTCATGAACATACCCCGCCCCTTCGCTGCTCTCCATGCCCTATCATGCCCCTCCCCTCCCCTACACTTGCCTCTCCACCCCTACACACACCTACCCCGCCCTTCCCTCCCGCACCTGCCCTGCCGTCCACTCCCCCTTAACCTGCACCTCTCATCCTTTCAACCCATTACACCTGACCATCCCCTCCCTCACACCCGCCCTGCCCCTCCCCTCCCCCAAACTTGCATCCCTCATCCTTTCAACCCCCACACACACCTGCCCTCCCTCTCCCCTCCCTCACACCTGCTCTCAGCCACTCTACCCCCTCTACGGATCTACATGCCGTTTCCCGCCCGCCCCCGACCACATACCCCCGCCCCTTCCCGCCGTCCCCCCGCCTAAACCCACCCCGCCATCCTCCCCTCCGTCCTCGCCTGCCTCCCCCCTCCAACCCCCAGACCACACCATGAATTTACCCTCCCTTCCCTCCCCCCACCCCTCCTTCCCTCCCTCCCCATCGCCCCTACCGGCCCAGCCATCCACTCCCCCCTCCCCTCCCCTCCTCCCCCCGATGCTGTTATCTCCTGATCACCCGTCACGGCTGACTGCCCACAGCTGGTCGGGGCGGTACCGGGAGGTCAATAGGTCACAGCGCTAAGTCGGCCAGGCACCAGCATAATGACCAGTCGGCGGCCTGAATTACAGGTCACAGCGAAAAGAGCTCCTTTTTAGTTGTCGCGTCTGTAAAGTGATAAATAACTAATTAGGTCGAGGTTATAGGGTGCCTGGGATTAGGCCGTGAGAGGTATGTTGACCTGGTGGCTTGTGTCTCTAATGGAAATCTGCTGAATCGGATGTACACACTCGCTTATAATTAGAGTTGTTGTTGTTGGTTTTAGTGTTTTTTTGCTTTTTTCTAAATTGGTAAAATAACAGTCCACGTATGAAATAGTCCCCAAAATAAAACAAAAGAGCATACTTGACTGCCTGAGGCATGGCGGCTAAGGATGCAATCATGATGGATTCTGATGAAAGCACCCACATTTTCAAACTCAGAGCACTAGTCCGATGGCTTTGAGGTTATAAGTTTGGCAATACGCATAGTCAAAAACTTAGATTTTATTAAAAATTAATAGAAATACAGAACAATTTGGTGTAAACATGGATACATGCATGCAATATAATAGTATAATGAATATATTTAAGACACAACTATCCATAATTAAGCATTTTGAGCTTTGAAACATACAATTCCTCACAAAGCAATCAGTTTACAGGGTGATATTCATATCACCATTTTTAATTATTGTTCTAAATATTAAAATATCAAATGTGTGAACAGAAACTTGTTTCAAAGAAATATATAACTAATGTCTGATTAACCATACCGATTTCCTAGTCCAACAGATGTTATTAACCATAGGATATAAATACAAATATAAATAAAATAAGTTAAACTGACTCTGGTTCTAACACTAGTCTGAGTGCCCAGATTTGGCTAAATCTAAATGCAGATTGCATAAGATGTGCTGATTAGATTGATGTAAATGCAATGCTGGGTAAAAGATTAACATCTTATTATATTATATATATTTTGTTAGTTGGTATTTTATGTTTCAAACAAGAGCTGAGATGCGTTGGAACTAGCACATTTCATAGCTGCACCCAGTGTATTAGCATGTGCTGTGTGCTTCACATGGGTTTGTTTTGCTTTGATGCATTCCACAATCCACTATGCCACTGGAATGATGATCAAGTCTATTAGCCTCCAGCCTGACTGTCTATATTCACTGATGCCTAGTGATGCCTAGTGACTGCGGTGGCAATAAGATGCCAAGACTGCGATATTCGTAATGCACAGCCTCGTTTTTGGATTCTCAGCATTAATTGCTCTCTGCCTTAGTGCCGATAATCGCCACTGTCGAGAGGTGTCTGATGGGCATTAACAGCAATTGAGGGTCTTACAGTTTAATCCATGGGCAATACCCAGTGACTGCAGCATCAATAAGATCCTGACACCAGGATATTCACCATGGCGTTGGCAATGGACAGCCTCTTTTTCAAACTCTCAGCATTAATTGACCACCACCTTACTGCCGCTAATTCTCACTGTCAGGAGGTGTGTGGTGAGCATTACCAACCAGTAAGGGTCCTAAGCTTTAGCCCTTGGGCAATACACGATGACTGCGGTGGAAATAAGATGCTGATATTCGCCATTGCGTTGGCAACACACAGCCTCGTTTTCAAACTCGCAACTTTAATTGCTCTCCAACCTGACTGTCTATATTTGCCACTGTGTCTGGCAGTCATTACTTATGATTGAGGGTCTTACAGGTTAACCCATGGGTGATGCCTAGTGACTGCAGTGGCAAAAAGATGCCAAGACTGCAATATTTGTAATGCACAGCCTCGTTTTCGAATTCTCAGCTTTAATTGCTCCCCGCCTTAGTGCCGATAATCGCCACTGTCAGGAGGTGTCCGGTGGGCAATAACAACAACTAAGGGTCTTACAGTTTAGTCCTTGGCCAATAACCAGTGACTGCAGCATCAATAATATCCTGACACCAGGATATTCGCCATGGCGTTCGTTGGCAACGCACAGCCTCGTTTTCAAACTCGCAGTGTTAATTGCCCCCTCACACATCAGCGGTCTCGGAGTCAATAATTAGTCAGCTCAAGAAGAGCACATAACAGCTTCCCGGGTTTTCAACTGGAAATTTAATGAGAATGTCAATTCCGGGACAGAAAAAAAGGAGACGGAAAGGTGCAGACAAAAGCTGCAATTAATCGGCACAAAAATGGCAAATATTATTCATATTGGATAGGTGGTGCTCGGTTGGAGAGAGCATTATCTTGTGATTTCAAGCTGAGGGCTGCTGCCTCAGTAGGGAACGGGGAAGGGAGAGGGAGAGCGGGAGACTGGGAGAGGGGGAGAAGGTGGGAAAGGGAGAGTGGTAGAGGGAGAGGGGAGTGAGAGGGACAGGGGAAGAAAGGGAGCGGGGGAGCGGTGGAAGGGGAGAGGAGAATAGGGGAACAGGGGAACAGGGGGAGCGCGAAGAAAGGTAGAGGGAGAGCGGGAGAGGGAGAGAGGGAGCGGGGGAGAGTGAAGAGGCGGAGAGCGGAGATGGGGAGAGGGGAGAGAGGGACAGGGAGAGAGAGGGAAGAGGAGAGAGGGAGATAATGAGAGGGGGGACGAGAAAGAGACAAGCGGAGAGAGGGAGAGCGGGACTATACTACTGAGCAGGACAGAGTGAGGGGTGAGACCGCCAGAGGGGGAGATGGGGAGATGGGGAGAGGGGGAGAGCGGGAGAGTGGGAGAGTGCGAGAGGGGAAAGGGTGAGAGGGGAGAGGGGGAGAGGGGAGAGGGGGAGAGGCGGAGAGGGGGAGAGGGGGAGAGGGGGAGATGGGGAGAGGGGGAGGTTGGCAGACGAGAGAGAGATAAGGAGCAATTGAGAGATGAAGAGGGAGAGGGGGAGAGAGGCCCAAAGTGAGAGAGGGCCAGAGGGAGAGATGGGGGAGGATGAGAAAACAATTCAGGGTATGTTTCTTTAATAGGGTACGTCACGTGCTGAGGTGAGAGTACGATGAGTGCAGATGGAGGTGAGTTTTATATCCTAACAACATCTAAGGTCATATTAGAAGAGGGAACCACCTGTGACAGTGCACACTCATGGTGACTTTATAGAGCTGTCTCAGTGGGAGACCGGACCATGCCCCAATATCCCACTCAGTCACAGTACTCTGAGACTGAATCTGAGGTGGATATGTTGAATCGAATCTTGGTAAGTTTCTTTTGGCTAACACAATTTTATGTTTTTATCTGACTATGCCGATTTAATTCAGTAGACACCGGTTAATGAGTAGGCCCAAGATTACATATATATATCTATATATATATATATGGATAGTGATACGCCCGTTATCGCCTGTAATAAGCTCTGTAGTGCCTCCTCCTATCCTCCCCCCCCCCCCATATCTGGGGGCGGGGGGTACCGGCATGCACCCCTCCACCCCATGCGCGGATCTTGACACTCCACTCCCTCCCTTAATCCCTAATGGAATCTTAATTTATGTATAAACAGACAAGGGAGGATCAGTCAATATAATTTCCAGCAAGAAGTTAACCACATCTTGTCGATAAATTGGTGATTTTCTGAGTGATGAGTAAAGTCGGTAGTCGCCAGTCTGGTGGAGTCGGGTTTGCCTGAGTTGGGGGGGGGGGAGGTGAGGGGGGGGGCGCGACCGGGCTAAAGGCTACATTCCTTACACGCGATATGCACCATTCGAATGCGAATGCGGCAAAAAATCAAAAAGCATCTAAGTCAATGGGGGTGATTCCATGTGTCCGAATGTGAATGCGAATGCAAATGTGAATGCGAATGCAAATGCAAATGCAAATCCGGCAACTGAATCGGTCCATGTAGCCATCGGTGTGGCATGCGAATGCGAATGCTGCTGCATTTGCCATAGAAGACAGTATTAGAGAAACCTGACACTATGTTTGGGTGTGGGTGTGGGTGTCGGTGAAAAAAAAAGGACCCAACCCATTCGCATGCCGCATGCCGCATGCCGCATTCGCATTCGCATTCGCATTCGCATGCCGCATACCGCATGTAAGGAATCCTAGCTTTAGGCTGTGCTACAAATAGCACAACGATGCTTCCATGAATTTATACTTGTATATATTTGTTATATATCTTATATATTAACACATAAGAAGAACTCTGACTTGCACACCCTGAACAAAGCCCTTCCTTCACTGCAGCTCGCCTCATCACAGGGCGTTTAGATGGAGATGCAGACGTCTTGACTGCTGCTGATGCTCAGAGCACCCCCTCCCCCACCACACACACTCCAGTACCCCAACACAAGCGACTGCTTCGGCTGCTTTATTGCAATGCGCGAGTTCCCCTGACGGCCGCTGACGACACTGGCCCAGTAGGGTCCGCCGCTGGCACCAGTCGCGCGCGTGTCACCATAACTCCAAGGTTTATTGCCCGACTGCTCCCTGCACCGGAAGCTGGCTGAAAGAAGCGGAAATGACGTCATGTTGCTCAGGTTGTTAAAGGTGACAGTGCCTCTAATTCGGACCAGACTGTGGCGGAGGGAAGGGGAACCCCGACACCCTACCCCTACACTTTACCGCCTCCTTGCTCCGATATCCTTTATACATTATGCACTGTGGGAGGGGATCAATTCGGGGTGTTGGGGCGGGGTGATGTTGGTGTTGGTAGGGTAGGGGAGGGAGGGATGGAGGGATGGAGGGATGGAGGGATGGAGGAATGGAGGAATGGAGGAATAGAGGGATGGAGAGATGGATGGAGAGATAGATGGCTGGATGGAGAGCTGGAGGGATGGTGGGATGGAGGGATGTAGTGATGGAGAGATGGAGGGATGGAGGGAGGGAGGGATGGAGGGAGGGATGGAGGGATGGAGGGATGGAGGGATTGAGGGAGTGAGGGAGGGATGGAGGGATGGAGGGATGGAGGGATGGAGTGATGTATGGATGGAGGGATGGAGCTTCCTAGAAGAGAGGACATTCCATCATTATACCTCAGGTACAGGAACGTATTATACTTATAGTTTTTTTTAGTTGTTTTTTTATTGAGGCTGTATTTATACTGTCCATAGCATATAAGCCCGGGTACCCAGGCTTGTTTTCAATGCTGGCCAGTTGTAGTGTTGGTGTTATCTTACCACACAGTGGCTGCTGTTAAGGTATTTGATTGCCTGCATTTCAGTAGCAGATAGATAATTGGTTGGTATGGTTAGTAGCCTATGTTAGTTTTTTTGGATTTTCTTGGTATATATGTATTTATTTTTCTACTCTTATTACTAGACTAGCCTACTCCTATTTACATATCATAGGCTTGTACGTAGCTGTGTGGTGTGTTATCTGGCTACTTTTGGCATGGTTACCTTCCATTGGGCATCCCGCTGGTGGGCTGTGACATATCACATGCCCCTTTTCAGTGCAGCTTACTGGGGGTTTCCTAGCCTTATTTTGCACAGATATTTTGTGTAAGTTTTTAGGTCAGGCATTTGTTGTTCCTTTACCGTTTGGGCATTCCACACCTTGGCAGCCATTTCCAGCGTGCTTCTCTCATGAGCTTTTATTTGGCTTCTGGTCTGCTTTAGTAGTGGCGCATTATTTGCTCTAGTAGCCCTTTGTAGTTTTGTTAAAAGTTTAATGTTTTGACTATAGATATATGCTAATGTGTTCAAATGAATTATTCTCTTATTTTCTAGTAGTTTCACTTTGGTTATTTTGTGTATGTCATAGGTTGGGTGCAGCTTGTCTACTCTTAGACAGATTTGTGGGGCTCTGTTCTGCAGTGTTTGCAGTTTTTTTAGTAGTTCTTTTCTCGCACCCATAGTTGACTCAGATGGGATTTGAATCCGCGAGCTTCCACACAGGGAGTCAGCCGTCAGGGAGTCAGACGGCTCACTCCCTTTTCTCGCACCCATAGTTGACAAGAGATTACCACCTTGAATGACTGAAGGAAATATCAGTACATTATTATTCTCAAAATTGACCCATTGATCAAGGCAGAGGAGGATTTCCCTGCGACGCCCTGTAGATATGCTTGACAAGTGCATGTGCTGCTGATATCTTAAAGGTTGAAAGAACAATCTTGTGTACTAATGTGTAGCTATACCTTTATCCAACGAAATAAATTCAGGATATATCCAGGCATTCATGTATTCTTCTTAGTTGGGTTTGGTTTTCAATGGTTTTGGAATCACCCTGATACTCTGACCACCTAGATGGACAATTGTTGTATGGATGTAAGTAGCACAGTCAGCTCGAATTAATCTGACCTTGTTTTATCCCATAAGGTAGGACTCAACAAAGAAGTGAGCGTATGGAACATGTTTAAGAAATGGTGGTGGAGGCTGGATAGTCAGATCTGACCTTCTTTGATTCCATGACATATGACTGAACAAAGAATTGAGGGTATGGAACATGTTTTTGAAATGGTGGTGGAGGGTGGATAGTCAGATCTGACCTTCTTTGATTCCATAAGGTATAACTCAACAAAGAATTGAGGGTATGGAACATGTTTTAGAAATGGTGGTGCAGGGTGGTTAGTCAGCTCTGACCTTGTTTGATTCCATAAGGTATGACTCAACAAAGACGTGAGGGTATGGAACTTGTTTTAGAAATGGTGGTGCAGGGTGGTTAGTCAGCTCTGACCTTGTTTGATTCCATAAGGTATGACTCGATAAAGACGTGAGGGTATGGAACATGTTTTAGAAATGGTGGTGCAGGGGAAACACAGGGTCAGCTTGCTGAAAATGGCCAATGGTTGATGGCTGGTTTATATAGAGCAGCGCCAGGTTGTGAAAGCCCACCACCATGACATGGGTCGATTGAGACAAACCTGTCTATCAGTGAATCGATCAGGGTGGCGCCGGGCTGGGTGGGGGTGGGGGTGGGGGGATGGGGTATCATTCCATTTGAATAAAACACAATGCTAATATTGCGACCACTCCACAATTCTTGCAATCTCACTACATCATCCATGAACAATTTCAACCACTTTCCACTTAGTCAAAATGGCTTATCCGACGATCTTGATGATCTGATTAAACTGGGAACGGTAATACCCTCGGGTGCCTTTTTGCCTATAAAGGGAAAAACGATGCCTACATCACGACTAGAACCTAGACTTCAACTATTCCAGAGCTAACGTCCTAACTATATAGACTTACTAGATTCTGCTATTCTGAGGCTAACGTCCTAACTCTCTAGACCATCTAGGATCCCAGGTGGAATCACTATAGTGTAGTGTTGATACTGGTTGTACAGTTGGATATAAAAAAGTGTGCAGCACTATAAAGCTAGCATACCTGTCACTGTGACAACTAATATGACTTCAGCTCTTGTTAGAACTTTCATGGCAATCCAATCAGTTACTCACCGCTATATAATTAGTACCTGCCTTCAACGGACACGTTTATATCCGAACCAAGGTTGTCCTCACATCGCAGATGTCCTGCCATGGCAAGGGGTTCACCGATAACTGAGGACAGGTATCAATACACATGTCTGCTCAGCGGATGCAGTGGTAACCGTGACGGCTGACTCCCTGTGTGGAAGCTCGGTGATTCAAATCCCATCTGAGTCAAATTAATGGCTTCCAAAATTGATACTTGTCACTACGTAGCCTGGTGCTCGACAGTATTAGGATAGGGCAATGACTGGTTAGCTCAGTAGCACAATAATGTGATTGAGTGGGGTTCTGGGTCACTATGTCGGTAGCCTGATCTTCCAGTGGGGCAGCACTATAAAGTCACGATGAGTAGGTGGGCACTGTCACAAGCCGGTTCCTGTCCTGTTATGGCCATGCGTGTTGGTTGTTTTTTGGGAGTTTTACGTCCTGACAACAGGATGGGTACTAACTTTTGGCAGTACGCACTAATGGATAGATTATAGTCCTGCCCCACTGGGAGGACATGCTCCCAACACCATGACCTGATATCGCACTAAATCACATTATTCTGACACTCAGCTAACCAGTCCTTGTCTTATCCTAATAATGCCAAGCACCAGGCTAGGAAGCGAAAAAGCATCAATGTTTAAGTCATTGATCTGACTCGACCAGGGTTCGCAGCATTGTGTAAAATATTCTGATTAAACGCATTGATGGGGGAATGCAAATGGTCTATAATGGTAAATGGTATATAGTGCCAGGTGCATGAATGTATTTATGTAGTTGCTGGTGATCCTTTACTTATGGTCAATAGTCATTGTGTATTAGATAGATAGTGTGAAGGAGGCACTATAGATAGTGTGTAAGGGGCACTTGGAGCTCTACTCACTACCCCCTCCCCCCTCTGTTAGTCACGGATCACCACACACTCAGCTCAGGCAGGTTGTGGCCAAGCAACCACACCGCATGGTGGTGGTGGGCAGATCACGGTAGCCATGGTGACACAAGAATGCTTGATGTTCATTGGTGGAACTATAAATGCTTGATTCTCATTGGAGAACACGGTAAGGTGGTATGCCACACCAGATCCATGTACCACTATATAATAAAAAACCTGAGGGCATTGTCTCTCTCTCTACTTTCATTCTTTATACTCTTCCTTTCTCTTCTTGCCTGTATTGATTTCATTATAGCCTGCCTACAGAAACCGCATATTCCAACTGAGGACTTTACACATGGGTTCGAATCCCTGACCGTACATGTTGCTAAAACGTAAAACCCCAACAAGCAAACAAAAGAAACAAACATCATTTGTTACTCAGTCATGATATTTCTGCTGTGTCGCATTGTGATGTTGGTGGCTGGTTCCTGTCGCGTTGTGTTACCCCGCGCTAAGCCCACCCACCACCGGCTGCCCCTCGTTGCTACAGGGCAGTAGCCAATACACACTTATTTATTGCCACCAGAAGCCTCATAACCTCTGCTCAACTTGCTTGTAAATCGCTCAGGTCGCCCTGAGCAGCTCGTCGGGTGGGCGAGTCCGTCACACAAACAAATCGCCCCCCCCTGAAAACCACCAACATTTGCCCCCTCCTCCAATCCTGCATCAAAACAGGCTCCAATAAATTCCTCATTGTCTTTGTCAATGGACATGACCATTTCTCTTTGGTATATACTATAGCCAATGTGGGTGTTCCGAATTCCACTGGTCCCTCAGGACGTACTGAAGCTGTGACCCAGTATGCTGGATCACAGCTACAGCTTACACAGTGGAAGGTCGGGGGAGATGGTAAATACATATACACCATGATACACAACGTGGTATTTTGTTTATCTCATGTGAAATATTTGCTGCAATCTACATTATAAACAAATGTATGGCAAGAACCATTCCAAGTTTGGTCACAAGTTTGAGCAAATTCCCCATGCCATCACCTCTGACAATTTGAATTTCCACCACTGTGTATAACTTATGGTGTCATCAAAGGTGAGTTGCTCTCATACCTTGTATAGTGTCAGTTGCTCTCATACCATCTCTGGTGTATGAGGTTAAACATCCCTTGGGTGGGTAAAAGTGCAGACTCGGGCTTTCTATCGACCCAATGTCTAATGGTGAAAACAAGACTATTCAGACTTATCCATGATACGCAGTATAAATCTTCAAGAGAATGTGAGCTTACAAAATATGGGCTATAATGAAGGTTAGGGATAGAAGGGGAACGGATGGACCAAATGTGGTGTGGGTATGGGGAGGTCATGTAAGATGTAGCTTCCGGTATGTAAGATGTAGTTGTGACCCGGCATACTGGGTCACAGCTTCAATCATTACTGAGAGATCAGCGAAACTCGGAATAACCATGTTTACACACCCTCCGTGGAATATTATGTACCTACTTGTTGGAATTGTCATTAATTCCGTTGACATTCATTGTTGTCGTCGTCGTCATTATTAGTATCACCACCATCATCATCATCATCATCATCATCATCAACACCACCACACCCGTCATCATCATCATCAGCATCACCACCACCATCATCATCATCATCATCATCATCATCAGCATCATCATCACCACCACCACCATCATCATCATAATTATTTGTGGTAAAATCCAGTTGGTGGCGAACCCCAGTCTGTGTTTGTTTTTTTGTAATTCGCTCTCAGCTTTGTCACACCAGAACCCCCCTGGCGGACGCTAAATAAGAGTCTCAGAGTACTTCGGAGCAGCTCGGGGCAGTTCGGAGCAGCTCGGCAAAATGCCCTAAATCCTGAATCAGGCCTGTAGTGGCACGGTCACGTGACTGTGGGGAATCTGAGATCGACACATCAGCAGGAGGTCCGTAGTATTGCTATTTATGACATCATTATTTTGAGACCTGCGTTCCTTTTGTGTGTTTTTTTCGGGTTATTTTTTTCCCCGTTTGGGATTAGTTGTTTTTCATCTGGATGGCTTCGGTGAAGTTCTGTTGTTTATATTGGAAATGCGAAATTTGATGTTATGAACCACAGTAAATTCAATTTTTATAATTTTAACTCTCTGCAAGGTATGTTTACAATAAACTGAGGTGATACAATAAATGCATACAAATTCCTTACAGACAGAAAGGATCCCAGAAAAGCGATCCTTATCTAGCTGGTCTCCATGATGTGACTGAACAAGTGATGACAATAACAAATTATTAAACTTAAGCTACATTTTTAACTAATGATTATGATGAGATACTGATGCGTCTCTTCCCAGTCAACAATTTGAGGTCACCATGACATCACAGTGATATCATGGTGACCTCACGGAGAGGTCACAGTGTGAGGTCACAGTGACCCCAAATTGAAACATCAGATTGACCTCACAGTGACCTCACACTGTGACCTCACAGTAAAGGTGTTACTTTTCTTCCTTTCTCGTAATTATTTAGTTCATGTGTCTCTTGACACTGCATAATCCGTGGAAGGAATCATATTTTCAAAAACGAAATAAGTTACAGATATTTGATTTTACATATCCAAGTTACACTGTTAAAATAAGTATTGCAATTTGATTCGCCTCTGTTATGGTTTGTTTGTTGTTTTACATCCTAGCAACATCTATGGTCATGTATTATGGTACTGTATGAGGCTCTACTGACCTCTCAGGCAAGAAGGCACATATCCAGGTTGGCTGGATAGAGTGCAGGGAGCCTAGGTAGTATAATGGATAGGATGCTAGCCCCAGAATTGCAAGATTTGTTTGTTTGTTGTGGTTTTACGTCCTAGCAACATATAAGGTCATATCAGGACGGGTATCAACTTGTGACAGTGCGCACTCATGGTGACTTTATAGTGCTGCCCTGCTGAGAAATATGCCCACCAGCACCATGACTTGATATTCCACTCAGACACATTATCCTGACACTGAGTGAACCAGTCCTTGCCCTATCCTAGTAATGCTGAGTGCCTGGCTAGGAAGCGACAAGTTTCCTTTTTAGGTCATTGGTTTGACTCGACCAAGGTTCGAAACCCACAAACTCATAGTTTTGGATCCCCCTGTAAAGTCGCCGGCTGGTTGTGTGGGTGGTGTGGACAAGCCAAAGGAAATCAATACAGGTAATGAAGGAAAATAGGTGAAGAGTGAAAGTAGGAGAGTGAGACTCCTTCATTTATTACTATATATAGGTTTTCTAGAATCCAAGATGGCAGTGGTCACATGGTTCGATCCACCAATCAGAGTACAATCTGCTGTCTCCAAGGCCTTGCAATGCCAGCTACAGTGCCTTGTGGTGGCCAATGATCCATAAATAACACCATGGGGGGAGGGGGTATGTGACGTGACTCTTCCAAAGAGTATTTCTAGGAAGTGACACTCCTCCAAAGACTATTTTACTATACAATTTCTATACCTAATGAGTAATTGTTTACCAACTCCACATATCCCTCATATGCCTTTGGTTTTTATATATTACCTTTTATCATTATATTGACAGTTTGTAATTTATTATAGTAATTTCACATAGGTCCTCATGCATTATATCGGAAAATGTTACACCCCGATCTCCCAAAACAGGAGACAAACGCCTAACTCATTCAGCCATCCTGTCTGATCTTGGCACAATGAGCTCTTTGTTTGCATCACCCCGATGCTACTGGAGCCATGATCAGGATACTGTACAAGCTACATGTTGTATGGTTCACAAGTCTACCTTTGTGTGCATATGTAAGGGCATCACTGTATATGTGTAATTATTTGAAATGTTTAGGCGCAAAAATCCACCAATCTATTTTAGTTGTTTTCTGTAAAAGAGAATGTATTGTTGTGCCTTCCAGTTAGCGCCTATCAATTTTAGAGTGAGTAGGCCATTATATTGCAGAAGTGGCAGCTTCTACGAAAAAGTGGATTTTATTATCGAAATCATGTCAAATGCATTATGGACATAAAACATTTAAAAGACTTGTGATTCCAGGTGGAGGGAGGGGAGTGATTGTAGCCGCCAAATATTGGCCACTTGGAGCGGTTCGTGAGGTGGCCGCTAGATGATGGCGCCACCATTAGTGTTTTCTAAACAATCGTCAATATTCTATGGGTGTCAAGAAACTTGTTATTTATACTCACACAAATTCGTATACATCACTTGTAGATAGTTAATTTTCACGAAGGTAGAACTAATGGTTGAAACAAAGACCCCCCTATCACGTTTCCTACACACACACTCCCCCCTCCCACACACACACTCCTATACCGCCTACATTTGCTCGGCACAAAAGAAGGGGTCCTCCAATCATCTATTTAATTAAATACCTTCATTTTCTTGTCAGTTTCCTTTTTTCGCTTTTATTTTGTTTACCTCAATGGTCATTCCAGTTGATGGTTGTTCTGCTCTGAGGAGGAGGAGAAGAGAAGGCACCATATGGCATAAAAAGACAGTCGACCCAAGTAATATGTACACGACCTGAAATGGAATTTATATTGTGTGTGAGTTGGGCGGTGGACTAGTGTGTGTGTGTGGAATGTGGAGTATGGTGTGTTGTGTGTAGTATGTGGCGCGTGACATATGGGATGTGTGATGTCTGGTGTGCGCAGTGTCTGGTGGGTGACATGCTGGGTGTGTGACACACCCGGCGTCCACAGTGTGTACGCAGTGTGTGCATGTGCACGGTATCTGATTGATGCCAGTGTTGTATGTTTGTGGGGGCATGCATGGTAAAGTGTATGCATGGTGATTTTGTGGTGTGACACAATGTTCATGTGTGGTATTCACATGTGGTGTGTGTGGTGTGTGCAGTCTGTGCGTGGCATGTGTGGTGTGTGTGGTGTGTGTGGTGTATGTGGCATGTGTGGCATGTGAGGTGTGTGTGTGATGTGTGTGGTGTGTGTGGCATGTGTGGTGTGTGGTGTGTGGTGTGTGTGACATGTGTGGCATGTGTGGTGTGTGACATGTGTGGTGTGTGTGGTGTGTGGGGTGGGTGTGGTGTGTGTGGCATATGTGGCATGTGTGGTGTGTGGCATGCGTGGAGTGTGTGGTGTGTGTGACATATGTGGTGTATGTGGCATGTGTGGTGGCATGTGTGGCATGCGTGGCAGGTGTGGTGTGTCTGGCATGTGTGGCGTGTGTGGTGTGTCTGGAGTATCTGGTGTGTCTGGTGTGTGTGTGGCGTGTGAACAGTGTGCATGACATGTGCGGCGCATGGCGTATGGTGTGGCGTGTCTGATTGGCGCATGGGATTTACCATTGCTTTGAGACTGAAGCTTCATACATTTCCATTTACAGTCAGTCCTACCATTTGTAGTAAGCATCCAGCATTCCAAGAGTGACAAAAACAACCCTGACCCACGAATCTCAGAGAACAAAGCAGCAACCAGTCAAAGCCTTTGCACAAGGCTAGTCCCCGATACAACACCACAAAACCCAAGGCTGTCCTGTTGTGGAGAGTCTACTAAAAGAATCATGGCGCTCACTGCTGTCTAGACGACGCCAGCTTGGCGGAGTAATACCACACAAACAACAATACGCCTGCAGAATATGGGACTACTTTCTTGTATACACACAGCACCTGGCATCACCCACGGCATCTGGCATCACCCCGCCGTTTATCCTAGTGTGGGCGTTGCCTCAGAATATCTACATATACACTGATCTCTGCGGAATGTGTTCTAAGATGGAAGATGATTCAACTCGATGACACATCGGAACCCTCCAGTTAAATATTACTGCTGGTTATATATTAACATAAAAGACATATCTTAACATTTCTAATAATATCTACTGTATATGTCCCAATAGATGCGCACTGTGCGAGTGCAGACACATGGATGCACGTCTATTTATTTCCAGTGGGCCAAAGTAATTATTTGCGATCGTCAACATTTTCAAGCAGATATGGTCAAAGTTAAAGAATTTCATGGATTTGTTTTGTCGTGCCTCCGAAATAAAGTGGGATTGTCATATTTTATGTGCATTCAGTCTGAATATGATCGTAAAGTTGTGTGTGCTTTCAATATTGAAATGGGGTGTGTGCTTCTATTGAGTAGTGTGTTTCTATTGGGACATATACAGTATACTTTATTACAGTTTCTTGCATGGTAAGGGTTGTTGGCATGACAGGGGTATAGTCGTGACCAGTATCAACTCATTTTGTTAGTTAATTTGCATTGTTGACGGCTTTATGTCCTAGCAACATTTGAGGTTAAATCAGGAGGGGTACCAACTTGTGACAGTGCGCACTCATGGCACATTTATAGTGCTGCCTCACTGTAATGACTGTGATGACTGTAATTTGCTTAATAAAATGAATGTAGTATATATAAGTCAATTTCAGAGCCTTGATGGTATATTACTCTTAGTTTTTAAGATATGGGTCCCTGAAAATGGCTTTTCGTCCTATTTTTACAAATCCAAAATTAACCCCAATTTAATAAATCTTTAAATGTATCTCACAACTAAACCGTTTGAGATATCTTGATGAAATAAAAACTAATAAATTTCAAAATTAACACTATTTTGCATTAACAAAAATCATCTGTGATACCTACTGGGAAACTAAACCCATAACCCACTCGTTCACATTAGATCAACATAGACAATTCAAGGTGATGTTACACAGCTTATTTGGGGAAATTGTGTTTTGGTACATTACAATTACTTGTTAAGTAGTTAATTTGACATATCAAATAATGAATGATCCTATAATGTCAAATGTGAGAGAAGGGCGGTGGGTGGGAAAAACTTCATGCAAATTGAGTTCCAGAATGGGATGGTGGTCTATAGTAAGTGCGAGCTTGAGAATAAAAGGGGCCTGCCGACATGGGGTGGTGTGGGGGTTATGGTGAGTCTGACTGTTGGAGCGCATCACAAGGGTGGGACAACATTCTGAGAGTTGGAAGAGCTGCACCTGGCAGTGTAGGTGTCCCTAGATGTTATTCGGTCAGGTGTATGTTTGTTTTTCTTTTACGCCATAGCAGCATTTAAGGTCATACCAGGACGGATATCGACTTGTGACAGTGAGCACTCATGGCAACTTTATAGTGCTGCCCCACTGGGAAATCAAGCTGCCGACACCATTACCCGATATCCCATTCAGTCACATTATCTTGACACTGAGCCAACCAGTCCTTGCCTTATCCTATTAATGCCAATTGCCTGGCTAGGAAGCGACAAGTATAGATTTTTAAGTCATTGGTTTGACTCGACCCGGGTTCAAACCTATGAGGCCATGGATTTGGATCCCCCAATCTCCCAAAACAGGAGATGGACGCTCAACTCATTTGGCCACCCAGTCTGGTCGGGGTCAGGTGTGTGTAGGTCTAATACGCATGAGGGGAGAATTCACTCAACTCAGCTCACATTATCCTGAGAAGGAACAACCCAGTCCATACCCATATTAGAAATGCTGACTGCTAGGATAGATAGCGTTACGTATCAGTTTTGAAGTCTTTGGATTGACTTTGCTCAACTTCAAAATGAGACGTTGCACATGGAAAGCCAGCCAGCACTATCATCGATTATGTATTCTCTTCCACGTATTTATACTTGTATAACAACTATAATACGTCATTCATTACTTATATATGCATGTACTAGTTTCAGTGTATGAATATATATATATATATATATACTAGATAATTTATTATGTGGATATAAATAACGGCAGCCCCTTAATGTTTCTCTCTAACCACCTTAACCTCCATGATACTCACTGCGGAGTGGGCATTCTCTTCTCCCTGCCTCCTCTACACTGTGAGCCAAGTGCCACTCTGCTCGCTTTCAAAACTTATATAGTTGTATACATGGTGTACTGGTTAGCACACTGGCCCGGAATGCAAGAGATGTGGATCGATTCGCACTCTGGGCGCAATATTTCCCAATTTCATCACCCCCACGACATGTACATACAAATACACTAGTGCCAGTATCTGAGCTGTATCTGAGCATATATATATATATATATATAACGGATAATCTGTCGGATAATGAGACAGCAGCGGGCAGACAGTACCACCCCAAGCCGCACCTCTTCCTGGTGTTCCTGCCCGGCTCTTCTCCCAGGCAGCTCCGTCAGCCTACTTCCGGTGCCAGACCGGAAGCACGCGCCCACCTGTGCTCGGCAGGATTTAGGAGTTTCGCCGAGGTCGTTAATAACGAGAGCTGACTAGTGTGCGCCCACCCTCAGAGGAATCAGGGCGAGTTCAGGGTGAGGCAGGGGAAGTAGGCGGTGCATGCAGCCAATGTGTCCTAGATGCTGCTAGATCACACTAGATTCTGCTTGATTCCAATACATTCTGCTAGATTCTGTTAGATTCTGTTAGATTATATAAGATTCTGTAAGAGTCTCCTACATTCTTAACTTTGTTATTTGTTTTATTATTTGGCAATCTTCGCTAGATCCTACTAGATACTGCTAGATTCTTAATTTTATTATTTGGTTTATTATTTGCCAACGTCTGCTAGATCCTGCTAGATCCTGCTAGAACCTGCTAGATTCTTCTCGATTCTGTAAGATTCTGCTACATTCTTAACTTTGTTATTTTGTTTTATTATTTGCCAATCTCCGCTAGATCCTCCTAGATTCTACTAGATTCTGCTAGGTTTTGCTAGATTTTTAATATTGTTATTTCTTTTAATTGCAAATATCTGCTAGATTCTGCTAAATTTTGCTCGATTCTATTCGATTCTGCTCGATTCTTAGTTTTATTGTTAGTTTTGATCATGTCTGCGGGCCGGAGGGTTGGTTGTTATCGTTTGTTTCCGTTGTAGTTTTACATCCTAGCAACAAATAAGGTCATATCAGGATGGATATCCCTCTCAGTCACAGTATCCTGACACTGAGCCAACCAGTCCTTACCCTATCCTAACAATGTCGAGTGTCTGGCTAGGAAGCGACAAGTATACATTTTAAAGTCATTGACTTCACACCACCAGGGTTCGAAACCCACGATCTACCGAATCAGGAGACAGCCGCTAAACCAATTTGACCATCCCATCTGGTGTTTGGGATCTACTCACTACATTACATTTATTATTATTATTAATACTACATACAATGTGTAACTAACTGTATATTGAACAAGAAAACTGTATCCAGCTTGCTGAAGAGTAACTTATACTTCCAAAATACTCCAACTTATATCCTCCCAACATACATAATGCATAATGAATGCTTTACTTATTTTAAAGCAACAAATAAATGAAAGACGTAAAGAACTAGTAAACTAACTAAGACCTAACTAAATACTGAATAAATATCCACTCACAAAAAAAATAAAAGCACAGAAAAAAGCCACTGGTCTATGGGGACTCATATGTCTCTTCCACCGGCACTGTGTACCGCAACTGAGGCCTCTTTGTTGTAACGGAAAATGTAAGAGCGCATTCGGGCCACAGTGCTTTGGCGCCACTCGGGGCGGATGCTCCTCTATTATCGCCCACCTCTCCATGTGTAAGGGACCGGGCTGTATCCGCTGGGCTCGTCAGTCAACCGGCCTCCTCACCCGGCCAGCTCCATCAACATCAGGGCGTGCGTTGTCGTTGGAAGCAGGACGGGCTCGGGGGGGGCGCACTGTCTGTAACTGTCTGTCTCTGTCTGTCTCTGTCTGTCGCTGGTTGTCTCTATCTGTCTCTGTCTCTATCTGTGTATGTCTCTACATGTGTCTGTCTATCTCTGTCTGTCTCTGCCTATCTCTGTCTATCGCTGCCTGTCTCTGTCAGTCTCTATCAGTCTCTGTATGTCTCTGTCTGTCTCTGTCTGTCTCTGTCTATCTCTGTCTGTCTCTGTCTGTCTGTGTCTGTCTCTGTATGACGCTGTCTCTCTGTATATGTCTGTGTCTGAATGTATCTGTCTGAGTTTGTCTGTCTGTCTCTGTCAAAGTATGTCTGTCTGTCTCTGTATGTCTCTTTCTGTCTATATCCGTCTCTGTCTGTCTCTGTCTGTCTCTGTCTGTCTCTGTCTGTCTCTGTCTGTCTATGTATGTCTCTGTCTGTCTCTGTCTGTCTCTGTCTGTCTCTGTCTGTCTCTGTCTGTCTCTGTTTGTCTCTGTCTGTCTCTGTCTGTCACTGTCCTTCTCTGTCTGCTCTGCCTGTCTGTGACTCTCTCTGCATGCCTCTGTATCTCTCTGTATGTCTGTGTTTGTGTCTGTCTCTATCTTTCTCTCTGTCCCTGGTTCTCTCTGTCTTTCTCTCCCAGTTTCTCCCCGACTCTAATATAATACAATATTTTACTACCTCTGCTATATAATATCATCGTCATCATCATCATGCTGTCGGTCACCATGCGACAAAGACTGATTTCATTACTTGACTGCTGCTCTTCATTTAGCTCTCTGCTGTGAAAGTTGCTTCCATGAGGCGGTCTTAATGTCTCTCAGCTTCAGGTTTCTCTTGATGGTATCCTTGAACTGGAGACGAGAGTACCCTCTTTTTCTGTAACCAGAAGACCGTTGAGAATAGAGGATCTGATTTGGTAGCCTGTCTGATGACATCCTCATGAGGTATCCAGTCCACCAGAGATTCTTTTTGATCAGAAGACCTTCCATAGCGGGCAGCCCTGTCCGTTTGAGTATTTCCTTATTTGTCACTTTGTCCTTCCAGGTTAGCCTCATGATTGAATGCAGATGTCGCATCATGAAGGCATGCAGCTTTTTCACCTGTCGTCTGTACACTGTCCAGGCCTCGGCTCCGTATAATAGGGCGGATAGCACAATTGCATGGTAGATCTTGCCTTTGGCCCGAATGGACACATGGTGGTTGTTCCAGAGTCTCTGGCATAGTCGGCCGAAAGATGCACTAGCCTTGACCATCCTCTTCTGTATTTCAGCATCAATGCATCCATCACTTGATATAGTGCTTCCGAGGTAGGTGAATTCCGGAACAGAGTTCAGCTTGTTTCCGTCAACCATGATCTCCTCCTCTCGGGTTCTTGTAGAGTTGGGTTGGTAGAGCACCTCCGTCTTCTTGATGTAAATCTTCAGGCTGAACTTCTTTGATGCATCGGAGAAAGCGTCCACTATTTTCTGGATCTCTTCAGCAGAGTGGGAAACCAGTGCACTGTCATCTGCGAATAGCAGCTCTCTCACCAGTATCCGTCAGAAAAGGTCTCCATTCCATCTGTTGATTTCAGGTGAACAGGTCCCTTCTTCACGGGTCCCCACACTTCCTTCAGTCCACTGTTTAAGCCCTTCATGTTGTTTCTGTCTGCAGCTCTCTGCAGCTCCTCTGCCTTCATTTCCCACCAGTCTGACTTCAATGCATGGGTGCATTTTTGTAGCAATCTGCAGGCATGTTTTTATGCTGCAGTGGGGGATCTCGTGTTCCTGGTCTGCAACACTCTCTGGTGAGCTTGGTACATTTCATGAAAGCTGCCTGCAAAGGTGCTGAAGAGCTGCTGGCTTTTGCAAGTTACCAACTATGTGTCCCTTAATACTGCCACAGTGACATGGTTTTCTGTTTAGGGTTTGCTCCCTTAGCCTTCGGTTCTGTCAAGAACCTGTACCACAAGTCAGTGGTTTATAACTCTGCAGGGCAGGGGCGTCAAACTCCCTGGGGTATTGCTATACCTGCAATACCTGCATACCACACAATAAACTACACAACATACTCTGGGATTGCACAGGCAGTGGCGCCACCTGGGGGAGTTGCCCTAACAACTCAGTGTGCTATTGCCTCATTCGTTATTGGAATGTTGCTGTCATGTTGCTACCAGTATGGGTATATGATCCTATGCCAGAGATTATTAGAAAGGCTCTCAACACAACCTCGGCGGGTGTTATTTTTTCTCTCCTGTAGCTAAAATTGATATGGATAGATATATGGTATGTCTTTTATTATGTAGATATGCATAACATATATTTTTTATATATTTGGCATTGGGAATGAACATGAAATCAAGATGGACAACTCTGTTTGAAGAAATTCTACTCTGTTGTAGAGAACATAAAATTACCATGCTAATACGAGTATACAATCTGACTCCTCAGAGATGGTGTGGTGCCAGTATAAAACCTGGCGGATAGTGCCCAGAGGAGACAGTAACTAACCGATGAGGTGGTATGGTGCCAGTATCAAATCTGGCAGACAGTGCCCAGAGGAGACAGTAACTAACTACACAGAGGCGGTGTGGTGCCAGTATAAAATCTAGTGGACAGTACCCAGAGGAGACTAACTAACTACTCAGAGGCGGTCTGGTGCCAGTATAAAATCTGGCAGACAGTGCCCAGAGGAGATTACCATGCTAATACGAGTATACAATCTGACTCCTCAGAGGGGGTGAGGTGCCAGTATACACATTGGCGGACAGTGCCCAGAGAAGACAGTAACTAACTACTCAGACGTGGTGTGGTGCCAGTATAAAATCTGGCAGACAGTGCCCAGAGGAGACAGTAACTACCTACTCAGAGGTGGTGTGGTGCCAGTATAAAATCTGGCGGATATGCCTAGAGGAGACTGTAACTTGTAAGAGGTTTTGTGGTGCCAGTGAGAGCTAAGTCCATGAATGTGGGCGCCATAGTTATACAGGGTATCTCACAAGTCATTATCTATTTTGAAAAATAATTATGATTACAGTAGACTGGTCTAAGACATGAACAACATATTTATTTCAAAGTATATGCCACAAAGAATAAGTGCTCTCCATAGCAACCACCAGTGTCTCTACAAAGCGTAAGGCATCCCGTTCTGCTGTCGTCTTGAACAAATCCAGTGTTCTCCAATTGTATTAACAACTCACGGATAGCCTTGTCTGTAGAACCTTTCTTATGAAACTTTCTTTAAAGAAATTATGTCTAATTTTCTCGTATTTCAAACCTTGGATCTTGCATGTTACCATAGACACACATTGCTCTTCGTTCATCAACAGTGATATGGGTATGCAATGGGAAATTTAACAATCACATACAAATTGTACATAAGCCAATTGATGTTTTGTAAATACACACATTTGCACTAAAGCTATATATCTCTATGACAGTGAAGCATTTGATCAAAAATAAAATCCAATGTTAGCGATATAGCTAGTGACTTTTAAGACACCCGGTACAGTAATAAGTTTTCAGTAATCGGTATATACTGCCAGGGGAACAGACAGATCATCGTTCTTTATATTCACATAATCGAAATACAGAAAACATATGACAGATTTGAATCATGCAGCAAATACTAATCAGCAGCAAATATCAATTAGCCCAGGTGGTACTAGTGACACACGGGAACCAGCAGAAGGGAATGCTTATTTAACCGTTCGGCTAATCTGCCCCCGCTTAAGGCGAGCCTAACGTGTTCATTTTATGTAATATTATGTAATATTTTCCATGTGAATTTCCTGGGCCTGCCGCGGGCTGCTGCAGGTCCTCCTCCCGTCTGCAGTTAGTCCGTCGCCATCGGTGTCCTCCCCGCGCTAAAGGCGGATAGCCAGAGTTTCGTCTACATACGCAATTTGCCATCGAGCCCATTTATCGGCCAAAAGTACCTCTAGATCTATAAATTAGGTTATTTCAACTAACTGGCTGTCCCCTTCGCTTTCGGGGTGTTATTTATGTTACTGAATTGTTCCAGAAGTAGGCGTCCAGCTAGAGATGACGCCGCTGTCACGGATAATCCGTTCTAAGTTAATGTCATTAATTTCCGCCCTAAAGTAACACTACGTTAATTATGTTAAGGTGTCATTATATTCCTGCAGATAAGGCCCTTAATTACATATAAAGCAATCGAATCTCAGGTTTTCCATAGCAGTTAATCTACAGTAATACTGGAGGATAGTAAAGAATCCAAGGACCGTCCGAATCCACCTTCACAAGAGCTCACGACTTTATTCTTGCCATAACTAACAAGGATACCAGCGAAATTTGCATATCTATGAAAGAAGCAAATAACTCCCTTTCCCTCCCGCATGATTTGATTACATTAGTTTTAGAATTTAGATAATAAAAAGACCAAATATCGGCTGAAATGACAGAGCGTGCAAAAACATGTCTGCCGGGTCAGGCCCCAAATGCCCGACCTTCTATCGTTGCTTAGCTAGTCGCCAAGCAACACTTTACCCCCCCGAACCCTCGCATGCACAAGCGGAAGCAATTTGCGCGCCCGTGGACCGAGTGCGCAAATTGCTCAAGGCGAGTAGACACGCCCACTTCACTTACAACCCGCAAACCATTCCCATTTCTGGTGTCTATATGAGCATGCGCAAACAGGATCACCGGGCCGGGATGAGAGCGCCTCCAGTTGCAAGTGTCCTGTGGACAGTGGAATGTGTGTGAGACGGGCTGCGGCTGAGTCTATATGAGGACACATTGTAGAACTGGGATCGAAATGTGCCGGGGAGGTGCTAACAAGAAATAAAGAACAACATAACAAATCAAATGCATTGAAGACCTTAGGGATATTAACATACTGTCATGTTGGATTCCTGCAGTGATTTTGGGGGAGCCTGTTACTATGGGTGGAGGGAGGGATACATTGTCCCATTTAACATTTAACATTAGTGTTCATGTTGAAATGGACAATAGGCTGTTGGAAATGAGGAAGGAAGGAGATTAGACGTGGGTTATAATTATATGTAGCTACATTCGATGATTGTCACAGCTGTATATATGTACACATGAGTATTGTCACAAATGTGTGTATCTACCCATCAGGCTTGTCAGAGTTGTACGTAGGAAGACACCATGTGTGTCACATATGTATGTATCTACATACACATGGTTTGTCACATATGTATGTATCTATCCATGAGGTTTGTCAGCATTGTTTGTAGGAAGATACAAGGTTTATCACGTATGTATGTATCTATCCATGATACTTGTCAGAGTTGGATGTAGGAAGATACAAGGTTTGTCACATATGTATGTATCTACCCATGAGGTTTGTGAGAGTTGTTTGTAGGAAGACACACTGTTTGTCACATATATATGTATCTACCCATAATTTGACACCGACACTGCATATGAGTTTAAAGTTGGATTTATTTTCTTTTTCGATAATGAGGCAGTAGTAAGCAAAGTCAATTTTAGTAAGCACATATTTAGTTCAACAGAATAAGCACAGTGAGATAAGCCAATGAGTTATGCACAAAGAGGTCAATAAGCTTTAACCCTATGCCCTATATATTCTTTAGCAGGGGTGGGTGGGATGGCAGTTGAAAGCCAGCTAGTGTCCTCCTGTGGCCTTGTCGAAGTGAGCTCTCTGCTGCTGAGGCGGGCCTTATATAGGCGCCTTGGCCGTTAGTTCGAGCTGTCGACCGCAGATGGCAGGTCAGTAAGACAGAGTTAGCATCTCGAAGTATTTAGGTATCAAATACGAATAACCAGACGGCACTGACGCAGAAGTCAGAAAGAAGTACTGCCGTAAGTAGCTAGGTGGCAGCACAAGTATTTAACCTTAAGGCTACAAAGCTCTGGCGGCGATCGAATGCCAAATTACCCGTGTTGCTGAGCATCACAAACAATTTGACACCGACACCGCATATGAGTTTAAAGTTGGATTTATTTTCTTCTTCGATAATGAGTCAGTAGTAAGCACATGTCAATTTTAGTAAGCACATATTAAGTTCAACAGAATAAGCACAGTGAGATAAGCCAATGAGTTATGCACAAAGAGGTCAATAAGCTTTAACCAAATAATGAGGAAAGCTTTTTGGACGCTGAAGCTATCAATGTTTTAGGCACATATGTATGCACGGCCGAGGACGACCATGAGCCAAGCTGCTTTATGTCCTCAAGCGGCACCCCTAATCGGGTACATGCTTGTGCTCCACCTCTCCTGAGGCTATGTAGCGTGATGGCCCCGGGCGCTTTGTGGCCCACCGCTGACAGGGCAAGTCTCATCGTGTCGAGTAGGGCCTTTGGGTGAAGGGGGGACCCATCCGTGGTGATGAACGCTGGACCGCTCAGGGCCGGGCGTGTGTCTCCGTAGTATTTAGTCCAGGCCCGAACTGGGCAGTACTTGGAGTGGGGCACAACTGGGACAAGGATGCCCAGTGGCGTGGTAGATGACGACTTAGTTTTCGATGATCGAATCCTTACGATCAGTCTGTCATGAGTTATAGTTATGTCATTAGCACATATAGTATGATCGGAGTCCATAGTTGTACCTGTTGTTAGGAGATTACTCTGTCGTATTAGAGTAAAATATCCCAGTAGTAGAGAGTCTATTAGTACAGGGCCATTCGGGCCAGAGTATCTAAAGAAGTCCACTATGTTGATCACATCCTGTGGCACCAGAGGCATAGCCTGAACCGAGATGTGTTGGGAAGATTTCCGGATACCCTTCTTGGCCAGCCACACCAGATAAGAGTCAAAGCCGTTCACCTGTCCTCTGATCATGAGGACAAGGGTTCTCGCTCCACTGACATAGTTCAAGATGGCACCCGGGGATCGGGTGGTATCCGACAGATGTAGGAGATATAGGAGCACGTCATATTCGGTCGGGGCTAAGATATTCATGCCACGGTGTTTCATGTATCGTAGATAGTTCACAGCCTGGTTCTTTTTGTTCCTCCATGTGCTTGCTGCCAGTCCCGCATCGATCAGTGCCGTGATACGTTGGTGTTGGTGGAGATTATAACCTGGCAAGAGAGCAAAGAGAAAGTAATCGGCCAGGTTATAGATTCTGTGTGAGGACATTGTCATGGGATACTACTATAGAGCTGAGCCCTCGCTGAGCTATATGTCTGATCGCGGTCTCCCTTGCCCCCATATCAAATGACATCCTGCTGAGTGCGTCAGCGAAGGGGATGTCGCTCCCGTGTTTATGTTTGACCACAACTTCCGTACTGGCGAGGGCGGCGAAGAGCCACATTTCTCTCGCACTTGCCGTAATCACAGGGTCATGCCCAGCACCAGACGTCAGCGCCTGTTGCGAAGCACTGTTATCCGTGTTGATGTAGATTGTGAATAGGTGTGGGTCATCCGGAGCAAGGTTTTTGACCGCTGCCACCAGGTTTATGCCCTCGAGCTGTGCGATGTATTTCCGACCGATGACCTCCCTTGAGTAGCATGATGCAAAGTAGTGTGTTGGAGAGTGTGCCCCGCCCCCTCGTAGAGACGAGTCGCACTCAATTGTCCACGCCACTTTCTCACTGTCCGGTAGAAGCACTATCCCATTCCATGTTTGAGCAAAGCCGATGAACCATTCCGTGTCCATACAGAGTTCAGCTGAGACTGGGTGCTTTCCCCTCACGGGAGTCGCACAGAGAGCCGCCAGGATGCGAGCCATGAACCTGCGGGCCGGCCTAACGCACTTAGCTATGTGTTGTAGCCTTCCAACCAGACTCTGGATTTCTTTGCGTGATGCCATTCTCTTAGTCAGCCAGATCCTGCATTCGTCCACAACACCTTCCATTTTTTCTTCCGGAATGGTAATCGTCATGGCCGAGATGGAGACGCAGAATCCAAGCCATTCAACTTCTGTAGATGGTGGGGTGCACTTTGAGCGAGCCAGCTCCAGTCCCAGCTCGATCGTTATCCTGATTATGTCGTCGTAAGCGCGGTTCGCGGTCTGAGCCATCTTCTCGGCCCCGACGAAGTCGTCGAGGTAGCAAAGCCCATGGTGGCCCCTCTTCCGCATTAGGTAGACCACCGCATTCGTAGTATATGCGCAGGCCATTGCGGAAGTATGGCAGCCAAATGGTGGCGCTATGTACATATAGATCCGTCCCTTCATTTTTATGCCGAGCAGGGGCACTGAGAGTGGGCGCCAGGTCCGCGCACCATATAAGGGAGCCCCTCCCTACTCGTACTACCTCATGTGCCAAGTCTATAATACCAGGCAGCGTGTAAGTAGCCGGCTTGCCAAGGTACTGTCCCTTCCTTATCCCAGCATTAACGCTCGCCCCCGGCGGATAGCTAAGATCAACTATCACTCTCCTCTCGTCTGAGCGCTTCTTGGGGCGAGTCATGAGTGGGCTGAGCTGCGTCCATGGGACAAAAGGAGGTTTATCAAATGGGCCTAGCATCGCTCCGTATGTTATCTCCTTTTCGATATAACTGTTTATACAGCCAGCACTGATGGTATCATTGTGATGATTCTCTTTCGCTGTGACCGGGGGGCGGTCCCCCGTGAAGTCTATTGGCCAGCCGTATTCAAGAAAGTCTATGATTTGAAAGTCGAGATAGCCTTCCAGCATTCGCTTCCAAGCTGCCATATTTAGACCTGATGGAACACGGAGCTTCATGCCCATAAAGTTTGGAATGGCCGATGCCCTTACGAGGTCGTATATTTTCATGTAAGCATGATCATCTTTCCATGCGTCATGGTCCGTGTGCGGCCATATCCCATCCAGCAGAGAGTGGTAGCTATGGGGGGTTCTGGGTGGCATGTATGCCACGACCTCGGGTTAGTCGATTGCATCGACTATTTGTTCGACATTATCAAGGTTGTGGTGTTCCGTAGTCATCAGGCATGTGCTGTCAACGGTATACCAAATTCTTCATCCTCGAGACTGTCATTTGCTACCTGGATGTTGCTAGTTTCAGGAGCATATAATATACGTTGTTTCTCATATTTATGGGTGTGGCAGGTGGCCATGGCTACCGAGATCTGCCACCACCACCATCTGGTGTGGCTGCTTGGCCACCACCTGCCTGAGATGAGTGTGTGGTGATCCATGACTAACAGAGGGGGGAGGGGGTAGTGAGTAGAGCTCTAAGTGCCCCTTACACAGTATCTCCTAGTGCCTCTTTCACACTATCTGACTAATACACAATGACTATTGACCATTAGTAAAGCATCACCAGCAACTACATAAATACATTCATGCACCTGGCACTATATACCATTTACCATTATAGACCATTTGCATTCCCCCACCAATGCGTTTTATCGGAATATTTTACACTAGGTTTGTCACATATGTATGTATCTATCCATGAGGCTTGTCATAGTTGTATGTAGGAAGATACAAGGTTTGTCAAATATGTATGTTTAACCATTGGGCTATTCCACCCCCGCTTAAGGCGAGCCTTCGTGTTAATATTATGTAATTGTTTCCTTGTGTTTTTCCTTGGGCCTGCCGTGGGCTGCCGCAGCCTCTCGTCCCGTCTGCAGGTCGTCAGTCTCCGTCGGTGTCCGCCCCGTACTAAAGGCGGCCAGCCAGAGTTTTGTCTAAATACTGTATTTTGCCATCGTGCGCATTTACATTAGGTTATTTCAACTAACTGGCTGTCCCCTCACCATGTTACTAAATTAATCCAGAACTAAGCAGTCAAGCTAGTGTTGCTGCTGCTGTCACGGTTAATCTGCCTAAGTCTATGTCGTTATTTTTAGCCAAAAGTAACAGTACGTTAATTCTGTTAATATGTCTGTTATTACATTCCCGCAGATGGGTTAATCAACTGCATAAGGCCTATTTGGGCATAAGGCCCTTAATTACATATAAAGCAATCAAATGTCAGGTTTTTCCATAGCGGTTAATCTACAATAAAACTGGAGGAAAGTAAAGAATGCAAGGAACGTTCCATTTCACCCTTCCAGAAGCTCACGACCGTTTATTCTTACCAAAACTAACAGGATGGCGAAGTAGCAGGTTATAATAGTATCGATGAATCCCTTCCAATGATTAATTACGTTAAATAAGTTTGGAATTTCAACAAATAAGGCCTAAATATCGGCTAAAATATCAGAGCGTACACAAACATGTCCGATGGGTCTGGGTCCGAACGCCCGACCTCCTCTTGTTGCTTGGAAAGTCGCACTTGACGTATCCAAGCAACGCGTCATGGCCGAGAACCCGTGGCCGCGCAAATGTTGGCGATTTGCGCACCCATGCAACCAAGTGGCCCGCATCTCTAGATGCGTGTCACTCGGAACTCGTGCGCAAATGCCCACGGCGAGCAGTCTCGCCCACTTCATATGTATCTACCAATGAGGATTGTCAGCATTGTATGTAGGAAGACATACAGTTTGTCACATATGTATGTATCTACTCATGAGGCTTGTCACATGGTATCTACATAAGGATTTTCACTGTAGTATGTATCTACACACAAGGTTTGTGACAGTTATCTGTATGTACCCACAAGGCGTGTCACAGTTGTATGTATCTATGTACACATGAAGCTACAGTTACAGTTGGATGCAGATATATACAACGCTTGACACAGTTGTATATATCTGCGCATGAGGCTTCTCACTACCTTCCACCTGCTCTGCAGGTGGAAGGTAGTGGGTGAAGACCTACGCAGTCGCCTGCAGATTGTCATGCCATTTGCATTGCGCGATGATGTGTTGTTGTTTTGTCATGGGCATTCTACAGCTGCGCACTTTGGGCGTGTTCGCTCCACCAAGCATTTAGCTTGGCGGTTCTATTGGCCTGGCATGACTTATGATATTAGGTGGGTACGCACTTGCCATAAATGTCAGGTGGTTAAGCCGGGTGAAGGGATCGCTAAGTTACCGTTGACTCAGGAATTGTCTGGGCATCGGTGGTGCCGTCTAGCGTGTGACTTTGTGTCAGGGTTTAAGACGACGTCTAGGGGTAATGTGGTGATGATGGTAGTGCAAGACTATTACACTAAGTATGTGCAAGTGTACCCCTTAAAAGATCACACTGCACCCACTGCAGCGCAGGCATTGGTGGATAACTGGGTTTTGATATTCGGTGCGCCGATGCGGATCCATTCGGATCAGGGACGGGAATTTGAGTCCACACTGTTTCAGTCCATGTTGCGCTTGCTGGGCGTTAAGAAAACGCGTACGAACCCGTACTGTCCACAATCGGATGGTATGGTGGAGCGTTTTAATAAGACGCTGATATCTGCGTTAGCTTGTACCGTGAATGACTTTCAGGATGATTGGGATTTACAGGTCAAGTTTGTGGCACACGCATATAACTGTACGGAGCACACATCTACGGGTGTGACTCCGAACAGGTTACTATTTGGGGAGGAGCTCCGACTAGCAGCTGATCTGCAGTTTGGGGTGGGGAATCGTCAAGTAGACCAGCCATGTGAGATGGTGTTTGTAAGATGGTTGGAGCATTGCTTTCACCACGCTTATAGCACAGTTCGCGATGCTTTAGGTCGGGCAGCGGTTCGTCAGAAATCTGACTACGGGGCTGCTGCGTGGCGCCAGTTCAAGGTGGGGGATCGAGTAGTGCGGTATCATGCGCCGCTAGCTCGGGTCAAACTCGCAAAGAACTGGGATGGTCCCTTTACGATAACAGAAGTTGTCTCAGACACGACAGTTGTTATGAAGGGCAAGGATGGGAAATACCGTAAATCTAACGTTAGACGTCTTAAGCTTTACACCGAGCAGATGGCTAGAAACGCTGGACCATCCTCCTGGCTGGATGCACATGTAGGGGATGAGCCCGCACCTGTGAGGGTGGAGGCTGGCACTATAGATGCGTTTAGTCAGAAGAAAGTACCTGGGCTTCCAGTTACTGCGGAGGAGGCTATGCGCCCTAGGCGGCATAGGCCTGGTAAACGGAAAAATAAACGTTGGCATCGTTCTAGATCAGTGTCTGATGTTGATAGTGTTGTTTCTGTACGCAGTAGCTCGGGTAGTGATAGTGACTTTGTACCAGTTAGACAGGGGTCTGATGTGGGCTCGGATGCACCGCCGGTGCGGCGATCTGAGCGTTTAGCATTACGACGCAGATAACTGGTATGGGGTGGAGTAGTGGGTATTAGGCTACTTCACCCTGGTGTTGTTTGGTCACCGGGGGTTGGGGTGACATTATGTACTTCGATCCCTGTTACACAACGAGTAACGCAGTACATTTGTTCAGTTAAACTTTGCTACGCAGTTATTTGAGAGTAGTGGGGAAAGACCGGGGGCCCCGGGGGCGCCAATGAATGGGCGCAGTTACTACTGTTCTGCGTAATGCCTCTGCCTAAGCCGTGTGTTGATTATCTGCTATTTCTTGCCTAACGCGTGGGTTAGTTGACGGGGCGTACTGCGTATTGGCTATAGGTGCCGCGGGGAGTGTTTATGTGTGCTGCGGGCATGGGTTCGTAGCTGGGGTATACGGTTCAGTTAAGCGTATCTGAGCCACTTATAGCATGTGCGTGTAACCGTGAGGGGTTGTTGACACTGCGCAGTGCGGTTTGTTGTTGTTGGGCACTGCGTAAGTGGCGGGGACCTGTTGCCGGGGGTGGCTCGGTATTGTGCGATGACTGGCGGGCGGGCCACGTGGTAGAGCTAACTAGGTCACTCGTATATTCTACGGGGGGGATTCTCCGGGGCCACGTGGTGCGGTGACGTCAGCGGTACTGCGGGGGCCGGGGGAGTGCCGCCGTCGGGTGGTTTGATTGGTTCCTATGTGGGTCACGCTGGGTGTACCGGTGGCGAACCTGGTGTTTCGCGAGTGAGGTAAGCGCTCTCTGGTTGGTTCGTCGGCTGGACTCTGCAGTACTGCGAGGGAGCATTCTACCGGCTGCCGGCGGACGAGGTGGGTGTTTTTGTTCCTTGACACTTGCCCATCTCACGAATACTCTGTATTGTTGTGCGTTTAGGCGCACAGGCCGGACACAGCGTGTGCGGCGATCATCGGTGGTGAGGGAGACACGGCTGAGCTGCCTGAGCAGTTCGTCGTGTTTCTATCATGGCCGACGATGAGTTAGCTTCGCCCGGCTCCCCTTTACGGGATGCCGAGGCTGACACTTCTCTCGATCGTCTCTTTGCAGAGGTTGAGGGTAGCGACAGCGGGGATGTATCGTGTTTAGGCACGATTAGACCTTTAGGCGGTGGGACGGTTGCCTTAGCAATGTCTCCATCGCTGTCTAGCTCGCTGCTGTCGCCCGTGTTGACGGTGTCCAGAGGTCCTCGGAGAGGTGCGGATGTCGGGTCAGTTTCTCCATTAGGGGTTGCTGGCCTGTCGCTGCGCTCTCCTGAGGTGCTGTTGACACCGCAGCGCGTGTCCTCTAGGGTAGTGGCTGATCGGACGACGGTTAGTTCTGACCAGCTGGCACGCTTTTGAGCGTGGCAGGCCGATCAAGCGATGACAGTCGGGTCAGCATGTTCATCCCGAACGGATCCATTCTCCCTTAGCCCAGCTGATGGGGGGGTGGCCTAGTCTCTCGGCGGTGGTTCGTCTGGTTCAAGCCAGATGGTGCCACCAGCTGTGGTTGCTGGCCGACCTCTTGCGGATACGCCCGTGAGCTCTGGGGTAGTAGGGACTAGCGCCTCTGGGCAGCTGGTTCTGGCTCCTCATGACAGCGGGTGGATAGCAGGGGGAGGTTCTGGGGGTGCGATGGACGTAGATGCGGTGTTATCTACCCGGTTGTGGGTGGTGAGCAGCCAAGGTCTCCTGCCCCTTCCACAGGTACCGGAGCCCTATCGGAGGCGCAGGTGAGGACTGCGGTGCGGAAAGCAAAGGCTTCCGTGCTGCGGGACACTGGTTCTCGACCTGTGGAGAAGAAGGCGGAGGTGTCGCCTAAAGTGTCGTACGGGTCGCAGGATTATCGCTATCGGAATAGCGATGGATCGCTGCGAGACGTACCGATAGACCTGGACGTCGTTGTGACTCCAGCCTCGGGTGGGTCGGGTCGCGAATGCTCGTCGGAGTCGGTCGCCTCTGCTGCCGGGGTTGTTCCATCGGGACAACCTGTGGCATCGGGTGGAGTGACTGGTACTGCGACTGGGCGAGTAGCGTCCATGATCGCCTGTTGGCGGAGCAACGGTGGGTTTGGGGTAGAACTCGGGTATGAGATCGCCGAGGACCCGCTTCCGTCGTCCGAATGGATTGTCCGGTCGCGTAGGGGTAGGGGCGTTAGGCTTGCGCGGTTCCTTTCTGGGAACGTGGCGGGCTTGACGGAGACGTCCGTGTCGCGGCTATGGCACGACCCGTTCGACGAGCCACGTAGTCTGAGGGACTATATGACGTGGCAGATGGGGTTTAGGCAGATCGTCCGGCCTTATGATATCGACGGGGAGTATGAGGTCTCCGACGATGAAGGCTGGGCAGAGCCCGAGAGTGAGCCTGTCACTCCGCTGAGGTGGTATAGCCAGTGGGTGAACTTGTTGTTCCGCTCGCTATCTTTTCCAGCGGAGCGGGAGGGCTACACAAAACAGGAACTGGTGTGTCTCGGCTATGTTCGAAGGGTGTTCCGTCCGGGACAGGCTTGCCTGTTCTGTGAGGTGCACCGCGTCGGAAATAGGCGATTCCCCAAGCTGTTCCTGCGGGGGTCGCATTTGGCTCGTCACATTTGTGAGGAGCATCTGCACACCGCACCTCTATGGAGATGTGTGCGTCCTTTCAACGCGGTGACGGGTTGTGAGGGGTGTCCTTCGTTTAAAATGACTGGACAATACTTCGCAACGAGGCGCCGCGGTGCGATGATCACGCACCTCATGGAGGGCCACGGTCGGGTGATGGACGACCTAGTGGCGGGGCTCAGTGAGATTCAGTGGAATCCTGACTCCAAGTCACGGCGCGCAGTGACCTTCACGAATAAGCAGCGCCCAGACTTCTACCTGGGTAAGGAGACGCTTGCGCTGCCACGGCAACACAGGTTGATCGCCTTGCACCTCTATGACAGAGGGTCGGCGGAGCTGCGTCGCGAACGGTTTATAACCGGTCGCGGGGCATCTTCGGCGAGGCGGGGAAGAGGTCGTGGGGCGGTGCTCATGAGGAGGGAGGTAATGCGGCCGGGCGCGGCAGGTGGCGCAGCGAACTCTGGGCGGCAACCAAGGGCCGGCCGGGGTAAGGGGAGAGGGAAGCGTACCTCGTCTCTGGTGTCGCTCCATGGTAGGTCTGCTATCGCGTTGGAGCAGAATCAGGGGTCAGACAGGTCGGCCTCTCCACCTCCACCTCCACCTCCATCGTCAGCTCAGGGTGTGAAGGATTGGCCTGAGTTGCCAGTCAAAGCCGGGGCTGGAGTGGAGGAGAGTGGGAAAGGGCGGCGTCGCAAGCGCCGGAAGTTGGCAGCAGTGCAGCCACCCGACATGCTGAGTGTGGTGGTGGCACACGGTCCGGTTCCGGCGGCGACAATCCATGTGGCATCGGTTTCTCAGCCGGTGTCATTGGGTCAGGTTCCGCGGCGTCGGGTGACGCCCGCTGCGGGATCCGGCTCTCAGCTGACGGCGTCAGGGAGCCAGGTGATGGAGCCAGTAGGGACTGCTGCGGTGGTTGCCTGTCCTGCTGCGAGTCCTGCGGTCGTGCGGCCGGTGGTAGCGATGCCCCCGGTAGCTGACCACGGTATTGTACTCGCACTGGACGGCATAACGCAGCGTCTCTGCGAGGCGAATCGTTTGGACGTGACGTCGAAGATCACTGAGTCAGTCAAGGGCCTGGTCAAACCCTTCATTGAGGGCTTTGACGCGGTTGTGGTGCAGACTCAGGATACTTTGGTACGCCAGGCTGAGGGTAGGCGCGGTGCAGACTTTGACTGTGTGGTCGAGGACAAGAAGATTGTCGAACGCAAGTTGGAGGCATCGCGCGAGCAGAGGGCTCGGCAGGCTGAGGTCATAAACGATATAGATATGACCTTTCATGCCGCTTTCCGCCGGGACTTCAGAAGCCGGGATGGATCACTAAGATCCTTAGATTTAACTAGCTTCAGCATTGAGGATCGGCTGCACGGACTGCCGGCTAGTTTGGTGTCTGCTGCTGCTACGGCGCATCGGACCCTGCTTAGCCGTGCAGCGAGTGCCCCCCTTGATGGAGGCGGGGATGTTCAGATGACAAGCGCGGGAAGGTGAGCGATGACTAGCTGCTTGCGCAGTTAGGCTTTGCTCCCTCCTGTTCGAGGGATTTTGGACGTCTCGTCGGGAAATTCAGATGACAGGTGACGGGGTGATGAGCGACGGTGGACTGGTAAAGCGGTTAGCTGTTGCTCTCGCTCTCGTCCGAGGGATTCTGGATTGAACGTGACAATCAGATGACAGGTGGCAGTTAAGGCTAGCAATGACTGACTGCTCGTGCAGGTAGTCAGTGCATGCCCTGTCCGAGGGATTTTGGGTGTCACGTGGGGGTAATTGAAAGACCAGCACCCCTGTGGCGCTGATTAATTTTTGTTTTTTTTGTTAATATATATATATATATTTTGATAATAAATAAAGAATTTCTGATAGTTCATCTCCCTGATGGGGGTGGATACCACCTTGTATATATGCATGTTTGTGAATATGATATATATATTTAATGGTTTTTTTACATTGATAGCCACGATGTAATTAGCATATCGTACTGCTTTAATCTAAATATGATTCTTTTTCTTTGCAGTGCGATTGTTGATATGATATGTTGTGGTGAAGAGCTCAGTTTCTCCTGGTTGGAGGACCTAGCTTCTTGTGTTCTGCGGGGTTTTTTCTGCAGTAGGAGTCGGAAATAATTTTTATTATATACATATTGAATTAATTATTTTCTTATATTCCTCAACTTTCACCCCGTTTTGACTTCCTTTTTCCACACTATTAGGAAACATTATCATCTAAATTTATCTCAGTGGGACGAGGTGGTCAATGGTGTGGGAGTTGGTGGGTTGACACTGTACATTTCACACTAAAAGATTTTCCTATGCAGTGTCGCCCTGGCTCTTGTTTTAAACTGCATTCTTTAATTTAAAATTACTGCTATAGTAAGCGCTTTTGGCAGAACATGAAAGACGGCGTGTGCATCGGCTCCTGTTTGATCAGTTGAGGATGCACAGGGGTGTAATTTGCTTTATAGGAGGCCGGGTTCTTGCTGGCACCCAGTGCTTCTTATGAAATGTATTGCATACCGAACGTTGTATCTGCGGAGACTTTCTCAATTGTTATAAGTAACACCGCCCTTCTACTTTCATGCACTCTGCACCGGAGCGGGTCACCGGGCGTGGCGGGTCCTGGGTGCGGCCGCTTGATGTGTCCGCGGTGTAATACCATCTGTGATCTACTGGCCAGGCGACGCGGGCACAAGAAGGACCGACTGAGGAAGCTCGAAGAGGAGCCGCTCCGCGCAGAAGGAAGAGCGCCCCGCTAACGGTTCTCCTGAGATGGGGGGCGGTGGGGGGGCGGACTGAGCAGTTCCCTGCTTCCTTCTGTCGAGGGGGTTCCACTTGTGGGGTATGAACTCTCTCCCAGCAAAAAACATTCTATACACTAACTACATAGAGGCTGGGAGAGGTCGTTTTTGTGCGACGCATTTAAAGACTCTTTCTTCACCTAGATTGATGACATGTTTGCCTTGCAGCTAGCTAGATTCATATCGCTATTCGCTGCAGGCAGATCTAGGAATTGCGCATAAGGATACATAGCTTTGTAAGGCTTCTCTCCCTTTCAAGTTGGTTCTCATGTTGACTTCTATCATTTCTCGATTCTCATCGGTTTGCAGTTTGCAACCGGTGAGACTCTAGGGGGCGCAGTGTAGTAGTCTGAACATGAGCTCTACTACCATGCGGTAGCAGCGGAGACTACGCCGTGCACCAGCGCAGTACCTATGCACTGCGCCAGGTGGCGGCACGGGTAGCTACCGGTCAGACCCCAACTGGGCTGACCTCTACTGCGTGTGGCTGACCCACCCCCCCACACACACCTATAGAGTCGATGTGGGATCTGGCGAGTCAGGGGGTGGATCAGACAACTACTGACGCCGTGAAGAGCAGAGGGTTCAATAAACCAAGGGTGAAGCGTACACTGAATTGAATCTTGGTGTTCTTCCGTGTGTGACTGTGGGTCGGAGGGCCGTGGGCCACTACAGTATCAATACAAGGCAAGTCATAGTGGTGTGCATCTACACATAGGCTTGTCACGGTTGTGTATATACCCACAAGGCTGGTCACAGTTGGATGTATCTAGTCATGAGGCTTCTCACAGTTGTATATATCTACATACATGACTTGACACAGTTCTACATATCTACACATGATCCTTGTCATAGTTGTATGTAGTTACACACATGGCTTGTCATCGATCTATGTATCTACATAGAGGGCTTGTCACAACTCTATGTATCTACACACAATGGTTGTCATACTTGTGTGTCTTTACACACAGAGGTTGTCATACGTGTGTGTCCCTACACACGAGGCTTGTCATAATTGCGTGTGTCTACACACCAGGCTTGTCATACTTGTGTGTCCCTACACACGATGCTTGTCATAGTTGTATGTAGTTACACACATGGCTTGTCATAGCTCTATGTATCTACACACAAGGCTTGTCATAGCTCTATGTATTTACACACAAGGCTTGTCATACTTGTGTGTCTCTACATACAAGGCTCGTCATACTTGTGTGTCCCTACATACAAGGCTTGTCATACGTGTGTCTACACACGAGGCTTATCAGACTTGTGTGTCCCTGCACACGAGGCTTGTCATAACTGTGTCTCCACACAAGAGGCTTGTGATAATTGTGTGTCCCTACACACAAGGCTTGTCAGACTTGTGTGTCCCTACACACAAGGCTTGTCATATGTGTGTGTCCCTACACACAATGCTTGTCATATTTGTGTCTCTACACATGAGGCTTGTCATAATTGTGTGTCCCTACACACAAGGCTTGTCATAGTTGGATGTCCCGACACACGAAGCTTGTCATATGTGTGTGCCCCTACATACGAGGCTTGTAATACTTGTGTCTCTCTACACAAGGCTTGTCATACTTGTGTGTCTCTACACACTAGGCTTGTCATACTTGTATGTATCTGCACACGAGGCTTGTCACAGCTCAATATTTCTACACACAAGGCTTGTCACATCTCTATATTTCTACACACAAGGCTTGTCATATGTGTATGTATCTACACACAAGGCTTGTCACAGCTCTATGTGTTTACACACCGGGCTTATCATACTTGGATGTATCTACACACGAGGCTTGTCAAAGGCTTGTCACAGCTCTATATTTCTACACACAAGGCGTGTCATACTTGTATATAATCTACACACGAGGCTTGTCACAGCTCTATGTTTCTACACACAAGGATTGTCACAGCTCTATATTTCTACACACGGGGCTTGTCATACTTGTATGTATGTACCCACAAGGCTTGTCACAGCTCTATGTGTTTACACACCGAGCTTATCATACTTGGATGTATCTACACACGAGGCTTGTCACATCTCTATATGTCTACACATGAGGCTTGTAACAGCTCTATATTTCTACACACGAGGCTTGCCATATGTGTATGTATGTCCACACATGGCTTGTCACAGCTCTACGTGTTTACACACTGGGCTTATCATACTTGGATGTATCTACACACGAGGCTTGTACCAGCTCTATATTTCTACACATGAGGCTTGTAATACTTGTATGTATCTACAGAGGAGGCTTGTCACAACTCTATTTGTATACACACAAGGCTTGTCATATCTCTATTTGTCTATATGTAAGGGTTGTCACAGCTCTATTTGTCTAAGGCAAGGTTTGTCACATCTCTATTTGTCTACATGCAAGACTTGTCATACTTGTATGTATCTACACACACGGCTTGTCACAACTCTATTCATCTGCTATTGACAGATGTATGTGTCTACACACGAGGTTTGTCACATCTCTATTTGTCTACACACAAGGTTTGTCACATCTCTATTTGTATACATGCAAGACTTGTCACATATGTTTGTGTCTACACAGTAGGCTTGTCACAGATATATGTAGCTCCATGCCTTACCACAGTCGACTATGACCAGATACCATTTGCCGCAGTGTGGTGTGTACGTAAACACAGTGCTTAGTGATGGATAGGGAAGTTGGTGCTCTGAGTAGCTCTGAGGAACTCGGCACTCTGCAGGATGCTCTCATAAAGATGAAGTACCCTCCCCATCCATACATCGCCAACCTTTCACCCCGACAGTACCCCACCAACCACTACCCCTCACACCTCCCCCTCACCTCTCACCCACCCTCCTCCCCTCCTCCCCTTCCCGCCATGCATTTGTAATGCCCCTGCACAGTCCCACTCTACATGCTTCTATCTAGAGAAGGGCCATGCGGGATGGGGGGTGGGGGTTTGGTGGTGGGGGTACCCATATAAAGGCCATTAGCCAATCAGCGTGCTCGACACAAACATACCCTGAGGATCAATTAGATGGACCAATAGGGACGTGAGAAGGCGGGAGTATGTGTGGGAGGCAGGTTCACAGTGGCTAAATGTGCTCTAAACTTTCAAGCTATGGTCCGAGATGGGAAAAGTGCACAGCCAATAATGGGCAATCATAAAAAAGACAAATTCCCAGCAGGGCCCATATGTATGAGCCAATTTTTAACTGGACCGGGGTTAAAGGAGGGTGCCGGGTTAGCTAACCGCAGAGTTCCAAATGTGTCACGGGGGATGTATGTGACCAAAGCGCGCCCGAGTTAGCTAACATTTCAGTTATTTATAGATTTTGGGGAACCCTTGTGTGGGTATTTACATTCATCGATTCAACACTATTAATATCTCCGCCAATGCGGCGGCAGCCTTAATATTGGTTCGAATTTAGGGTTAAATTGATCAAATTTCACTTATTGCGTTAAATTCTGTTAAATATGGTCGCATTGAATAGATTTGGGCATAATCGGTGCCTAACCCCACCTTTAACCCTGGTTTCGCTTGGGGTTAGTGAAGGCGACGTTAACCATCGAAGAGTTTGCCTAACCCGTGCACATACATTGACACTTTCACCGCTAACCCGTGAAATCCGCACGCCGCATGGCTTACGAACGCTAACCCGAGCTCTTACATATAGGCCCAGGGCCTATATGTATGATCTCGGGTTAGCGGTCGTAACCCTGCGTCGTGCGGATTTCCCAGGTTAGCGCCGAAAACTGTGTATGTATGTGTCAGGGTTAAACTAACTCGGCGAGCGTAAAGTCGCCTGCACTAACCCCATCCAAAAGGAGGGTTAAAGGTGGGGTTAGGCACCGCCTCGGCCCAAATCTATTCAATGCGACCATATTTAACAGAATTAGAGACGTAATAAGTGAAATTTTATCAATTTAACCCTAAATTCGAAGCGTTATTAAGGCTACCACCGCATTGGCGGCGATATTAATAGTGTCGAATCGATGAATGTAAAGTAAACAAATCGCTGCCGCCGCCGCATGGACGTCGATATCCCTACTGGCAAAACACCAGCGGCAATGGTTTAGGCCCAAATCTATTCAATGCGACCATATTTAACAGAATTACATACGCAATAAGTGAAATTTGATTAAATTAACCCTAAAATCGAAGCATTATTAACGTAGCAGCTATATCGGCGGCGTTATTCATATTGTCCAATCGACGAATGTAAACAGGCACAGAGGGATTTCCCAAATCTATAAATAACTGAAACGTTAGCTAAAACGCACGCGCTTTGGACCCATACATCCCCCGTGATACATTTGCCTTTAACCCTGGTATGGTTAAAAATTGGCTCATACAAATGGGCCCTGGACTGTTGTATCGGTCTTAAGGGGCTGTCACATTACGGCGTATGGCGGGAGCGTATTGAAAACCTATGTAAGCCCTGCGGGTGCCGGCCTATCATGACCTTTGGTGACCTTTCGGGTGGGTTTGAGCGTATGTGGAACCTATGAGGAGCGTACGAGGAACGTATGAGGAGCGTACCAGGAGCGTATGTGAGCGTACTGTGAAATGTTTTGACGGCTTTGATTGGCATGTGGAGCATATGTGTAGCGTATGCTTAGCATATGCGTAGCGTATGCATAGCGTATGCATAGCGGATGAGCATATGAGTAGCGTATGCGTAACCTAAGCGGAACCTATGCTTAGTATATGCAAAGCGTATCATATCTTAAGTATTAGTGTACAATATTTGTGTGACATCCAGAGTAGGACGGTCCAAACATGTGCTCCAACCACTATCAAAAGCAACTACCTGTTAGGAAGCAGTCTCCATATATGATATATGAAGAAATGGGTTGGTGCAAACATGTAGGACGGTCCAAACATGTAGGAAGCATGCACATGCAGGTTTAATGTTTGCACTGTCCTACATGTTTGCACCGTCCCATGTCTTCATATTTCTCATGGAGACTGCTTCCTAACAGGTCAGCCATTTGTATTAATGCTGCAGTTCTGCAGCCAGTGACCCCTAGGTCACAAACCCCCCAATATGGTATTATATAATAATAATACAAAACTAAGGTTGATATGTAGGATAACATCTAGGTACATGTGTGTGTAGTGGGTGTGTGTACATGTTTGCACCATCCCATTTCTTCATATGTCATATGGAGACTGATTCCTAACAGGTAGTTGTTTTTGATAGTGGTTGGAGCACATGTTTGGACCGTCCTAAATACAAAAAATACAGTCTGGTACCTGTCGGATTGACCCGTCTCAGCTCAATGTCGAGACCCATGGCATACGCTTTGAATACGCTGTGCATACGCTGTGCATACGCTGTGCATATGCTGTGCATACGCTGTGCATACGCTAGGAGTACGCTCCCATATGTAACTTGTAGGTTATGCATACGCTACATACGCTAGAGATACGCTAGAGATACGCCAGTGACGCAAGTTGAGCATATGAAAAACCTATGGCGGCGTACCCCTAGCGTGCGAGGAGTGTACGCCGGCATATGGGGAGCGTATGCCGGCGTATGAGTAGCGTATGAGCAGCGTATGGGCCATACATCCTCATAGGTCGAGATTTTTGTAGCATGCACAACAAAATTTGGACGGACAGATTTATGAAAGCCTATGGCGGCGTATGCCTCATACGCTTCACATCCGGCGGCATCTGGCGGCGTATGAGTAGCGTATGAGTAGCATATGCATATATGACGTAATGCGCCTACGCCGCCATACGCTCCCGCAAAAAACCCTAATGTGACAGCCCCTTTAGACAATTCCAGGCTTATACATTATCGAACAACTTATTCCTCCTTATTTTGCAACATGTAGCATTGGCTATTTTTTCCTGTTGGATTTAGCTGTCCGCTAACCCAAGTCAAACTACTTCAAACTTGCATCAGAAATGGTGTTTCACTGTCATTTCACATGGATTTAACCATTTCAGAATTTGTTGTAAATTGCATGGTAGCCATATGGCTGTAATTGATATGACTACCAACATATATATCACTAGCTATTCACTGAGAATATTGTCCTTGTTGACAACACAACGTTAAGCCATCAGCAACCAATCAATTAAACATTATACACATCATTTTTGTACAAACATATTCTGTTTGTTCAGATCATTGCGATTTAGCAAAGTCTGCAATTTTTAATACACAGAATATGGCTGGTGTTGCTGGTGTTGATGGTGTTGCTGCTGCTGCTAGTGTTGATGGCATTGCTGTTGTTACTGGTGTTGCTGGTGTTGCTGGCCTTGCTAGTGTTGGTGGTGTTGCCGGTGTTGCTGGTGTTTCCGGTGTTACTGTTGCCGCCAGTGTTGTTGGCCTTGCTAGTGTTGCTGGTGTTGCTGGTGTTGCTGATGTTGCTGGTGTTGCTGGTATTGCTGGTGCTGCTGATGTTGCTGGGTTTGCTGGGGTTGATGGTGTTGCTGGTGTTACAGGTGTTGCTGGTGTTGATGGTGTTGCTGGTGTTGCTGGTGTTGCCAGTATTGCTGGTGTTGCCAGTATTGCTGGTGTTGCCAGTATTGCTGGTGTTGCCAGTATTGCTGGTGTTGCTGGTGTTGCTGGTGTTGCTGGTGTTGCCGGTGTTGCTGGTGTTGCTGGTGTTGCTGGCGTTGCTGATGTTGCTGATGTTGCTGGTGTTGCTGGTGTTGCTGATGTTGCTGGTGTTGCTGGTGTTACTGGTGCTGCTGGTGTTGCTGGTGGTGCTGGTGTTGCTGGTGTTGCTGGTGTTGCTGGTGTTGTTGGTTTGCTGGTGTTGCTGGTGTTGCTGTGTTGCTGTTGCTGGTGTTGCCGGTGTTGTGCGTGTTGCTGGTGTTGCTGGTTTTGCTGTGTTGTGGTGGTTCTGGTGTTGCTGGTTGGTGCTGGTGTTGCTGGTGTTGCTGGTGTTGCTGGTGTGGGTGTTGCTGGTGTGTTTATGTGCTGGTGTTGTGGTGTTGCTGGTGGTGATGGTGTTGCTGTGTTTGCTGGTGTTGCTGGTGTTGCTGGTGTTGCTGGTGTTGCTTGGTGTTGCTGGTTGCTGGTGTTGCTGGTGTTGCTGGTGTCTTGTGTTGCTGGTGTTGCTGGTGTTGCTGGTGTTGCTGGTGTTGCTGGTGTTGCTGGTGTTGCTGGTGTTGCTGGTGTTGCTGGTGTTGCTGGTGTTGGTAGTGCGGGTTGTGTTGGTTGTGGTACTGGTGTTGCACCGACATATCGGGTAGGGCCTGCTTAGATCTGCGTCAGTATAATCGGATATTGCATCTTAATGCTAGAATTAATCGGTATGGCAGTGAGGCAGCACTATGAGGCTCTTAGGAGTGTCAACCGCAAAGGTCTGTAACCATCCTTATGTTGCTAGGGCACAAAACTCTACTTATCTACTCGAGTTATCCCTTTAATTAATCAATTAATTACTTGAATTAATTCGATCATTTGTTGTGTCTTACTGAAGTCCATTTAAATGTATTTGATTTGTCTGTGCTCAGGAGTTAGAATCCGCAGTTATCTTGAAAAGAGAAGAACTTAGAAACGAAATAACCCAATTAAGCCCATGACATAGTTCAAAGAGTGTCAACGCATGGCTTTAAATTTAGTAATCGGACTTCTTTGAAAAATGGTCTATGTTTAGATAATGGATCCACAGCAGTGACCCGACACTAAAGGGCAGCACCATGGGGAGATCACGAGGTAAAGATGGCGGAGGTCACCTGTAGCCAATGCCGAGGACTGGCGGGGACTGTCGGGGACTGGTGGTGAGGGTGTGAAGGTTAGGGTGAGGTGGGGGCGGCGATGAGGAATAGGGAGGGAGAGGAGAAGGGGGAAGGTGAAATAGTCAGAAAGTTGGAATAGGAATGGCCAGAAGATAGTAAAGAGAACAGTCAGAATGAGTCAGCAGATAGCAAAGAGAAGAATAAGTTTCTAGGATAGGGAAGAACCATAATATAGGAGTGTGTTGAGAAGTGAGAGGGATGTGGACAGTCTAATTGTGATTAGCAGGGCCTGAAATACCACCACTAACCCCTCCCCCCCCCCACACCCACAAATAAAGCGGAGCATCTTGCCACAACGAGGCTCGAGATGTCCAGTTGATCACGTGTCCACAATGGCGGCAGATAGGGGTAATGCCGGCTATCCCATCCTGTTTGATTTTGTCGTACAATGTGGACTCTTTATGGATTCTTTCCTATTTTGCAAGACTTTAATGATATGTGTTTTCTTACAAGCTGTGCTGTTCCAGGAAGAGCCGTCTCCAAAACTTAAAGAGCGGCTGAAATGGTTTGAACGGGTACTTCTTAAACAAATGTTAGTGTTCTTTGTTAAGGCATTTACTTAGGAGCTGGGGAGATCTCAATTTCAAGCAGTTGTTCTTTCTTCTTCCGCTGCGCCCCCCCTCTACTGGCACATCCCCCCACATCCCCCCACATCACCTTCATATCACCTCCCACATTACCCCCCACCTCTACTCCCACATCCCCCACATCCCCCCACAAAACCCAACATCACCTCCATATCACTTCCCACATTACCCGCCACCTGTACTCGCACATCCCCCACATCCCCCTCACATCACCTCCATATCACCTTCCACATTACCCCCCCACCTCGACTCCCACACCCCACATCCCCCCACATCCCCCCACATCACCTCCATATCACCTCCCACATTACCCGCCACCTCTACTCCCACATCCCCCACATCCCCACATCCCCCCACATCACCTCCATATCACCTCCCATCTTACCCCACCCCTACTCCCACATCCCCCACATCACCCTCACATCCCCCCACATCACCTCCACACCTCCCAACAACTACCCGCCACCTTACTCCACTCCCACCCCCCCACATCCCCCACATCCCTCCACCACCTCCCACATTACCCCCCCTCCCACATTTACCCACCTCCTCTCTCCACATCCCCCACATCCCCCACATCACCTCCATATCACCTCCCACATTACCCGCCACCCTCTACTCCCACATCCCCCACATCCCCTCACATCCCCCCACATCACCTCCATATCACCTCCCACATTACCCCCCACCTCTACTCCCACATCCCCCACATCCCCTCACATCCCCCACATCACCTCCATATCACCTCCCACATTACCCGCCCACCTCTACTCCCACATCCCCCACATCCCCCACATTCCCCCCCCACATCCTCCACATCCACTCATCACATCACCTCCATATCAACTCCCACATTACCCACCACCTCTACTCCCATATAACCCACACCCCCCCACATCACCCCACATCACCTCCCACATTACCCCCACCTCCCCTCATACATCCCCACACCCTCCCATCCAGATCACCCGGTAAACCTTACCTCCCCTCCACACCCTATCCGCCCTCCCACATCACCCCCCCCCCACCCAGGCTCCCCTCCCACATCAGACCACCACAATCCCTATGGGGATTCACTTGCAGGATGGTGGAGTGGTGGGGCATAGTCGACCATTACCTTTTAATACTAATAGTATGGGGAAGAGGAAGCTTTATTGTTCTATGATAGTCGGAGGGCTCTTTCTTAAAGTATTGGAGCCCAGGATTATCTTCCTCATCAATTAGGTTCAATCACCTGGACTGTAGGGCATATGGAAATAAAATGAATGTAGAGATACACCTACTTAGCCTAGGCCCTCACCCCCACCCAACCCCTGCCCCTCACAGTATCAGCACCTACTTTGTTATTTGTTGTTTGTTGGGGGTTTACTATTCTAGCAACATGGAAACTCACATCAGGACGGGGATCGACTTGTGCCAATGGACACTCAGGTAAAATGTATAGTACTGTACTAGGAGAGCGACCCACCAGCATGATGACCTAATTTCCTATTCCGACACAATATTCTGATACTGACCAAACCAGCCCTTGCCCTATCCTATGTAGGGAGGTAAATGTATGGCTTCCAGCTGAGTAACCAATGTCACATTAAATAAACATTCATACTTATGCAAAATACATTGTTACAGCAAATCGGCAATTTAAAGTGTTACCTAGAATGCGATAAGTCCATGTATGCATGGATATAGAGCCACAGGACAAGTGATGTCAAAGTGTCTTGGTTTCGAAAATGGTATGCTTTTATCGGACTATGCAGCCCTAAGCCCCGGTCACATAGCCGTTAGTGGACGTAGTTGAACATAGTGGATGCTAAGGTAGTTGAAAGTAGTTGAACGTAGTTGAACATGGTTGAATGTAGTTGAACGTAGTTGAACATATTTTAACGTACTGGCATCCATACTTGTCCGTGATGTTAACTTGGTAATAATCTGGGTGAGCCATGATCTCAGATTACATTTTTGGACATGTTCAAAAGAGCGCTACGTTAGAGGCTGAATTCATACCGTAACGTATTTATCTGTACCGTAATCTATTTATCTATACCAAAAGCTGCCATACCTTAATGTATTTCAACGTAGTTTAACATACTTACACCACATTTGACCCGCGTTAGCCTCCACTATGTTCACCTACATTCAACTACGTCCACTAACAGCTATGTGACCAGGGCTTTAATGTCTCCCTATAGTGAAACACAACCTGCTGTGACACATCAACACATCAGGACACCACTTGCATTAATGCCTCCACGTAGGCGGGCACCACCTGCATTGAAATAACCAACATGGTCAAGTTTACAATGACAGTATTCTATTATGCACTAAACTTGCAAATTAAAAATAGTTTAAGAGATCCCAGAAACTAGATTAGAAATTAAAAGATGCATTAGTAATAAGTGTGTGACTAAGGACACACATCATGTGATGTTGTGGTCGCATGCTCTGGAGGAATGTGTGTGTGTGTGGGGGGGGGGGGGGGGTGGCAGCACTAATGCAGTGGGGAGGCGATAGGTGGCGCTGTGAATGGTCTAAGCTGGGTTTCACCACAGCACAACACAACAAAACACAACACACCAGAACGCACGAAGTACATCCATAGACCTCCTTATACAACACAACATAATTAAAATAACCATAAACCACAACCATAGACCACAACCCAATACAATCAAACAACCATTACCCCACAACACCAACTAGCCATTACACACCTACACGGTAATGCAAGACACCAAGTACATCCCTAGACCACAAAACAACACAATCAGTACATACCTATAAAAAACATAATTAAAATACCCATACACCACAATAGTATACGAAGAAATAACCCTTACACCACAACACAACCCCTACGCACGTACACCACAACAAAATACTGCAATTACACTTATACACCAGAATATCACAAAACCACTACACACTTACACCACAACACAACACACCAAAACACAACACAGCACAGCACAACACACGAAGTACAACCCACAAAACCACTCAACCAATGTACAGCCCCCCCCCCATGTGACCCCCACCGTGTAACCCCCACCCCCACAATGTGAAATCTTACAATTCAAGCTCCAGAAGACACCCAGCCTCCTCTACATCAAAAGCAGTTCAAGACGGCAACAATGCAGCAACCCCAAACTGCAAGCCACCACAACAACACCTCCTTCGGCCCCCAGCAGGAAGGTATCACGTGACAGCAATGGCCTGACCTAATTGGTCAGCTCACGAAGCAATCCGCTGATCAGTACTTGTGGTGCTGACCCCCCACCCCCTCACCACCACCATCCCCCATTCACCTCAGCGTTCTACTAGCAGTTAACCACCAGCAAGACAGATTTGGGTGATGTTAGGGTTCTACAACAAATACAAATACTTCTCTCTCTTATCCAAATTCTTCAACGCTGAAGACAATGGTTGCAGGGCGGGTGTGAATACTGTAAATATTTTCACATCAAAAGCTGCTTTCGATTAATTCAGTTTTTCGGCAAATCTTAAAAGCTGTGAGGATCATTCAATTTCGCTCGTGGATTGGTTTAGTAAAACAATACACGCCCACTACAATGATTGATCAGGCATTCTGCCGGAGTGGAGGGGGACAGAGAGTGGGGTAGTTGGAGCCCTGCCACTACCTGGAGTAGATAAAGGAATATGCACAGCATGTTATTGAATTCCTCCACATGAACAGAAATTGTCAAAAGAGCGAGGAGGGGAATGGAATATAGAAGCTGTGTAATGTTCTTGAGCCTTCAACCTATTACAACCCTACTCGATATTCCAGGGATTCATAAATTTGTACATATCAGGATGCTTCCACTACCTGATTTTCTAAATATATGAGTATGGTTAAAACAGCTGATGTTGTAAATATACAACCATACTTCCAGTAGCTTAGTTGGTAAATATATAACCATAATTCAAACAATGCAGAATATACCAGCATGCTTCCAACAGCGCATTTGGTAAATATATCCACATGCTTCCAACAAGTGATTTAGTAAATATACGCAAATGCTTCTACCAGATGATTTGGCAAATATTATAACAGCTGATGTAGTAGATATACCAGCATGCTTTCACCAGCTGATTTAGTAAATGTACCAGCATGCTTCAAATATCTGATTTTGGAAATATACCAGCATGTTTCCAACATCTGATTTGGTAAATATCTCATCATGGTTTCAACAGCTGATGTTATAAATATACAAGTAGGCTTTCAACAGCTGATATTATAAATATACCAGAATGTTTCCAACAGCTGATTTAGTAAAAATATCAGCATATTTCCAACATCTGATTTAGTAAAGGTACCAGCATGGTTACCAATAGTTTATAACCATGGATACGGTATATGAACCTTTCTCAAAAGGTGATAACACTTCTTTTTTTTGTCCACTTAACGATTGACACAAAATAGCACAACAGCTTCAAATCAATATGTATTCTATTGGGATTATGAAATACCATAAATCAGTTTATCCTGAGCAAATGCATGAGCAGATAGTATGTTGATCGTTACAATGGACAAAGTTTTGTTCCAAATTACTTAGCACCTTTTGAGACAGCCTCATATACATGTGTTCACTGAGGAATGCCCGTTGCATTGTCCCCCCAGTCCCCCGACACACACATCCACACACCCACTTCCCCTCCGACCGCCGTATGTTCACTTCGCCCATGGCATGAATCTTGCCCACCAGCGGTCAGGATGGGGGGGGGGGGGGGGGGGGGGCGTGCGCGTCACAAGGGACAGCCCCTGATTAAGAACAATAAATAAACATTCACAGGAAGCGGGAGGAAATGAGGAAAGGAACTGGGTAGAAGGCATAAAGAGTGGGGTAATGAGACACAGAATGTGACCTGAGAAGTAATCGCCCGGCCAGTTGGCAATTATTTCCCGTCCCACTAAAAAATGCCACAACGAGGTCATGACCCACATAGCACTGACCCACCAAAGTTCTGCACAGCTGCGGGCGTTCTGCCCCCCACTGCACAGAAAGCCACGCAGTTTCCACTGTACTGACCCATTCAGGTTTGGCGATCTTTCTCCTCCTCCTCCTCCTCCTCATCATCATCATCATCATCATCATCACCATCACCCCTATGATCATCATCATCATTATCATCATCACCATCATCATCACCACCACCATCATCATCATCATCATCAACACCACCGGCATAATCATCATAATAACCATCATAATAACAATCATCATCACCATCATCATCATCACCACCATCATCATCATCACCACCACCACAACCACCACCACCACCACCACCACCACCATCACCACCATCACCACCACCACCACCACCACCAATCCCTTCAAGTTGCATAGGCCCGATGGTTTTGAATGTCTGCCATTTTATGAGATAATCACATTAGACTGATTGTTACAACCTACTTTACTTTAGTTTGAAGTATCCTTTATTTGAATGGCTAACTTGGGCGATATATCAAGTGAAAACATGCCAAGTTAATTTTGGCAAGCATTAAACAAATTTGACACCATCGCCTTCAGTAGTAACATCTTCTATCAAATGGGTTTATTGTCCCCTTCTATACATTAGTTCTCTCCAATTAGTTCTTGTCCTAATCTTTCAACTATAAAAAAGAGATGTTGTTGATTTAACCATATGCACACCCATACACAGCTGAATATCAAAGCAAACATCACACAGCATATATCCATCCGTTATCCTGGTTATGGCACCAGTCACATAAGGGCGTTGTCCAAAACATTATGGGGCATTGCACCTAGAATAGGCTTCAAACCCGGGTGTCAAACATTGCTAGGCAGGCACCCATTTTCTTTTTTCTTTTCACATGTAATTTCTGAGTGCCGCAGGACTGGTCTTCTAGGATTAAGTGGTACAATTATTACATGAATTTTAGATTATAATTAAAGTACACATGATCCGATCAGTAAAAGGATATGAGGTACAGCGTTTCATTTTAGGATTATAATTAATTATCAAGGTTCCTAGACTCCCTGACGGAACCACCCTATCCACGCCAACCTGGTCACCTGACTCTTTGCCTGAGAGGTCTATGCAGACTACTACACACATCCCATTGGAATTAGTCCGTTAAATTGATTTTTAATGCTTGCAATTATATGCATACAGGCAAAGCACTTACAGATCCATACACACGGTAGTTTCAACAACCATACATCACATAGCTCGTATTGGATCCTGGTCAGCGCAACCAGTGTCATGGCTATGGTGAAAATGGGTTTGTTTGTTGTTTGTTTGTTGTTGTTTTACGTCCTAGCAACATCTAAGGTCATAGCAGGACGGGTACCGACTTGTGACAGTGCGCACTCATGGCAACTTTATAGTGCTGTCCACCGGGGAGACCAGGCAGCCGGCACCATGACCAGATATCCCACTCAGTCACATTATCCTGACACTGAGCCAAGCAGCCCTTGCCCCATATCGCACCCCAGACCCACATCTCTTGGATTCCGCGCCAGGGTTCTAACCATTACACTACCTAGGCTCCCTGATGTCACCACCCTATCCACGCATACCTGTCTATGTGGCTCCTTGCCTGAGATGTCACTGTAGATTACTACATATGTAACGAGCAAAAGGATCTCGGCATGAGCTTTAGAAGTTACTTGTTTGACAGCTATAACTACCTGCTGCAATCAAACCACTCAGGATTACCTGTGCATGTAGCATCACATTGCGTAGGTAGGCGGATGCAGTCCCCTACAATGGTATCGGGTTGCCTCTCACCGAGGTCTATAACACATATGGGCGGAGAGTGGGTAACATGAACCCTCACCATCGTCCTTTACGGCAGGAGACTCGACGACGAAATAAGAGGCTGCAAGTTGACCCCATTAAGCACGGCGTTTGCATTAATGCATTCTGAGAGGAGGACGCCGTCAAAACTGTTATCTCAGTATGAAGATAATGTGACTGAGTACGAAATAGGGCCATATTGCTGGCAGCACAATAAAAGTTGCCATGAGTACTCAATGTCACCCAGTCGCTAACCATACTGGTATGACCTTTGGATGTTGACACATTTGATTGTAAGCTTGTGCAATTGTTGTGAAAGCAATAGAGTATCGAATAATATTAATAGAACATAATACAAATTGAACCCCTCACACTATGACTTTGACCTTTGCTGGCGCATGGCAGCCATCAATCAATCAAGCAATCAATCAGCTAATTACATATATATTATCCAGTTTGTTAGTTTCGAAACTCTTCCCTTCTAGCTCCATAGAACGCGCTCTCCCTCACTGTTTGGGCAGCTTTAGGATATTTTACCACTAAGCAATTCTCAGGTGGCTGGTTCTCTCGAACCAGTCTGCTAGCTAGCAGCCATCCCGAGGTCCCTAGAGTCGACCTCTGCATGATGCATACAGGCTAATACTCGCTATTTGGAGCCAGATGCCCACCCCTCTCCGCCTCCCACAGTCCAGTCTACACCCGGCCTCCTACCCGCTACCACATGGCGGGGGGCTGCCAGTGTTAAGGATTTGATAAGCAATGCCTTTATTGATTCCACAACCGGCGGGCAGCTCACTGAGTTGCTCTCCTGTCCCGATTTCAATAACGGACTCCCGTGTCCCGCGTGGAATTGGTCTATCATCCGGCTCAACAAGGACACGGGGCGGCCGGCTAGGCAGAGCAGCGTGCCGTACACATAGCATTGCAATCCAGCAAGACAGACCCATTAAGGCCGAGTGGCCGGCGAGCTGTTCGGAGCTGTTCGGAGCTGTTCGGAGCTGTTAGAAGCTGCTCGGAGCTGCTCGGAACTTATCGGAGCTTCTCGGAGCTGCTCGGAGCTGCTCGGAGCTGCTCGGAGCTGCTCGGCTCCTGCTCGGAGCTGCTACTAGCCACTATGTCATGTCCACGATGTCTGCGTGTGGCTGCTCAAAGCTGGCATGACCTGCTAGCAGCTGTTCGAGTCGCGACGCCCTGCAAGGCAAGACCAGTGGGGGGAGGGTTGTTCAGAACTGGTCACAACCCCTCAGAGATACACCTAATCGGTCTAACTTCACGGACTTGCTCAAAGCTATTTCAGGATGTTGTAAGCCGCTCATCGCTGCTCGGAGCTCCCCAAAGCTGCTAAGGGTTTTGTTCAGAGCTGCTCAGAGCTGATCAGAGCTGATCAGAGCTGATCAGGACTGATCTCACCTGATCAGACCTGCATGGATATGTTCATAGCTGCTCGGAGGGAGATGCGCGGAGATGCTCGGAACTGCTCAGAACTGCTCGGAACTGCTCGGAACTGCTCGGAACTACTCAGGCAGAGTCAGAGCTCCACATCCTCTCTGAGCGGTGTTCGGAGCTACTCGGAGCTGGTCGGACCATCAAAGCATCGTCCCCCCCATCCGAGGTGCTCGAAGCTAATCCAAGTTGCTCGGGCGCGGCGCCATGCACACCGGGAGGTGCTCACGCTGGGGCCGGCACGTCCACGCTACCTCCTCATTAACTAAGTGCACACGGCAGTCTAGTAGGCAGCCGTGTGCATAGGGATGGGGGGGGGGGGCGCACAGCAACCAAATAATGACGATAGAAAAAGAGAGCAAGAGTAGAGAGAGAGAGGCACGAGGCCGTTACACCCTACTCAGATATATGCACACGCAAGCTCACTTGGACTTCAATCATCTGAAATATACACATACAGACACGCACCCACATTGGCCTCTGCGCAAGGCCAGACTTACAATCACGCAGAGGCAGACACACAGGCAAACAAGTTACGCTACTAGATGGTTGGTTGGTTGTTGGAGTTTTACGTCCTGACAACATCTAAGGTCATATCAGGGCCGGTACTGACTTGTGACAGTGGGTACTCATGGTGACTTTATAGTGATGTCCCACTGGGAAATCAGGCTGCCAGCACCATGACCCGATATCTCACTCAGTCGCATTATCCTGACACTGAGCCCACCAGGTCCTTGCCCTATCCCAATAATGCTTAGCGCCTGGCTAGGAAGCAACACACATCAATGTTTAGGTCATTGGTTTGACTCGACAATGGTTTTAACCTCATAGGTTTGAATCACATGATCTACCAAAAGGGGAGACGGATGTTCAACTGGTTTTGTCCACGCTAATGGGAATGTATATATAATGGACAGGTACAATGTTCAGACACACCAGCGTGCACATAACTACTGAAATATACACCTATGCGCTGTCACACACCCAGCATATATACACACCATCAATATTCGCGACCGGATACCGTATCCCAATAGGTGAGAAGGCCGGCTTCCCTTGCTGAAGCTCGGGAGTTCGAATCCTGGCCGATTTAAACCAATGAGTCACATAATTCCATGCACACTGAACTCACATACATACACCGCATACACACGTATACCTCACGAAGCCATCTACCTTAAGGGAGAGGTCAACCTGTCATCATCATGCTGTCGGTCGCGAGGCGACAAAGACTGCTTTCATTATTGACTGCCGCTCTCCATTTAGCTCTCTGCTAAGAGAGTGATGTCCATGAGTCGGTCTTAATGTCTCTCAGCTTCAGGTTTCTCTTGATGGTATCCTTGAACCGGAGACGAGGGCGCCCTCTCTTTCTGTAACCAGAAGACAGTTGGGAGTAGAGGATCTGCTTTGGTAGCCTGTCTGATGACATCCTCATGAGGTGTCCAGTCCACCGGAGATTCTTTTTGATCAGAAGATCTTCCATAGAGGGCAGCCCCATCCGTTCGAGTATTTCCTTATTTGTCACTTTGTCCTTCCAGGTTAGCCTCATGATTGAGCGCAGATGTCGCATCATGAAGGCATGCAGCTTTTTCACCTGTCGTCTGTACACTGTCCAGGCCTCGGCTCCGTATAGTAGGGTGGATAGCACGATTGCATGGTAGATCTTGCCTTTGACCCGCATGGACACATGGTGGTTGTTCCAGAGTCTCTGGCGTAGTCGGCCAAAAGATGCACTAGCCTTGGCCATCCTCCTCCGTATTTCAGCATCAATGCGTCCATCACTTGATATAGTGCTTCCGAGGTAGGTGAATTCCGGAACAGAGTTCAGCTTGTTTCCATCAACCATGATATCCTCCTCTTGGGTTCTTGTAGAGTTTGGTTGGTACATCACCTCCGTCTTCTGATGTTAATCTTCAGGCCAAACTTCTTTGATGAATCGGAGAAAGCCAACACTATTTTCTGGATCTCTTCAGCAGAGTGGGCAACCAGTGCACTGTCATCTGCGAATAGCAGCTCTCTCACCAGCATCCGAGTAGTCTTGGTTTTCGCTCTGAAGTGTGTGACATTGAATAGGTCAGTGCTCTGTCTGGACAGTATATAGATGCCATCCCCCATGCCTCGGAAAGCCTCGTTGAGCACCGCTGATAGGAAGATGGAGAATGGCGTAAAAGAACCAATTAAATTAGGTTACAATGGTCAGGCAACGCGAGGCTAACATGCGTAATTTGTGAATGAGGCAAGTTTTCCTCCTTTCCTCATGATCTAGCTCTCACTTACCTGTCATTTTGCCACACCGGTGCTACCTATCCACTTTGCTTCCATTCACTAGCACACGGATATGACTCCGATTCGCAAGCGCTGTGCCAGGCCACCTCTCTCACAACAGCAAAGGTGCTCCAAGCCGTCCCGAGCAGCCTGGTCCGCCCTTCAGTCGACTGCCATCAATGACTCCTCAAATTTGTCTTCCTGGGATACTCATATTGAAAACGCCTGTGTCGTTTCTCATGTTGAGTCAGAGCATGAAGAACTGTTGAGACTCAGGAGGGAGTCAAGGAGACTTTGCTTCCAGGCTCAGGGCACTTGAAACTAGGTCTCCGACCCCAAAGGCAAGTCGGCACCGGTCTCTCTTGACATGCCAGCTAAGTCCGCTGTCTCCGCCCACCCAGGCCCGGTCTCCATCACCAGCCCCCGCGCCGATGTCGGAACAGGCATTCTCCGTCACCCCCGCCGTTGTCACCGCAAGTGCTTCCACCGCGTTCCCCCCGGCCCAGGCACCAGAGGGACCCGATGCATTAGGACACAGCCCGAGACCACCAAGGATGCCCGCTCCACATCTGCGCCCAGTTCGCCTTGCTGAGCACCAACTAGACCTGTTGCTGCACTAGACCTCTCGCCAAACCCAAAGGTACGAAGCGCCTACCACACCTGTACATCACTCCAGGTAATAATTTTAGGCAGCTCTTGTCAGGGGAAGCGACCTAGGCGGAGTATTTTCTCGCCTTATACCCCTGTCACATTGGAACGTGCTGTGCGGCGTGCCGGCAATGCGGGCAATATTTGCTAGCACGATGGACACGTCCAAGTTTTCGGCATCTTGGGAGAAAGTTTGATGAAACCGCAGCGCATGAGTAGCGTGTTAGTAACGTGCTGCGAACGTGTGTCGACGCGCGGCGGACGAAAGTGTCAACGTCCCACCACTGGGTTCCCAGCGTGTTGTCAGCGTGTTGTCAGCGCACTCTCGGCGCATTGACGGCATGGAGGGAGCGAGTTGGTATGATACCAACTCGCTGCCTCCATGCCGGCAGCGCATCCAGACCCGTCGCCAACACTTCCAGGCATGCCGGGAACATGTCCAACGCGCTGAGAAACGCTGGCGGAGCGCCGACAACACGCCGATAACACGCTGATGGCACGCTGGGAACCCAATGGCGGGACGTTGCAGACGCGCCGACGGAACGCTCGCAATATGGCGAAAAAAATGCCAACGTTAACCGACGTTGATCAACGTCCTGCCTAACGGGTTCGACGTGTTGCTAACGCGTCCGTAACACGCCCGCCAACACGCTGCTGCACGTTGCGGCCCGTCGAAAGTTTTGTGCAAGCACAAAACTTTCTCTGCGGACCGACGCGCGCCGACACTGCTGACGTGCCAGTATACACGTTGCGCGCATCGACCCGCTTTGGCCCGAAACGTCGTAATGTGACAGGGCCATACCGGCAGTTAGTTGTAGACCCAGCATTCCCCGATGCCTGGTGGCCCCCTCTACTGAGGCATTCTCTGTGGCGGAGTGGTTAGAGTGTCTGACTTTTTTCTAGGTCAGACTCCTCATCTGGGGGTCGGTGGTTTGATTCCCCGTGCCCCCAGCTCTGCCAATTTGGATTTCCACCGCTGTGTATAACTTAGAGCGCCATCAAAGGCTGGTTGCTCTCATACCATGTCTATGTGGTGTGGGAGGTTAAAAATCCCTTGGGTCGGTAAAAGTGTACGCTCAGGCTTTCTATCGACCAGCAGTGGAGTGGGGAAGACCAGTCGTCTGTGACTGGGATTTCCCTTGCTTGGGACAACTAATGTACAAAAAAGTGTCCTGTCTACCATTCGCTATATTCGCTATATTCGCTATATTCGCTATATTCGCTATATTCACTATATGAGGAGGAGTTAGCTAGGATGGCCGTAACAGGGAATGGACGACCTGCCGTAGGTGGTCTGAGCGAGCATTCCAGCTTGTCGCTAATGGCCAGTTTAGATTGGGTTTACTAGATGAGACTCGGATTAAAGGTTTACTGAGAGATATATATGTGCAGATGCCATGAAAGCCTCTCAGCCTAAAACAGTATACTACCTGATAGAGAATAGTCAGCCAGCAACAGCAGTGGCCCCCGCCCCCTTATGCAGCCCCCACCCCAATAAACAGTCACGAAGATTTTAATAAGGAGCTGGATGGGAAAGCTTGGTGGAACTGGATTGGGGAAAAGACTGCAGCTTTTCAGAATTCCAGGGTGTTGCCCCATATAGGTACCAACATATTTGTGCATGTGCGTACCGGTCAGGCGAACGCTAGTGCATACAGAACAAGCCTCCTTAAAGAAGCGGAAATTCTTGGATAGGAAGCCGGCAGCAGAACTTTCCGCTTCTCAGTTAGTAAGTGTTACGCGCATTGTGGACATGTCACCAGACACGCCCATTGACATGCAGTAATTACCTTTAAGCAGCCCGCCAACGGCCCCATCACCAGCACCGCCTGACTCTTGTGAACACCAGCCTTCTATGCAGTACAGATTGCGAAAGAGGTACTCGACATGAACATACCCATTTCGCAGTTAGAAGCTTTGAACTTGGTACAAGCAGTGGCTGCTCTGCTTCCCCCTGATCCCTGCAATTATGGAATAACCGTAAATACAGGCAATCTCCCCTCCCAGCAGATCCTATCATCAGGAAAAGGGAAAGAGAGAATCCTCTGTGCCTGTGTGAGACAGCTCTGGTTGCTAGCTGCCCAGCATAACTGCAAGCTACATTTCTACATAAACCGTGTAAAGATCCACTACTGGCAGACGCTCTAAGCCATTCCCACTCTGATATTAACCTCAAGCGGAAAGCCGCGCAGACTTGTAATACCCTGAATCTTAAAGAAATCAAAGTACCTCTCACATTGAACATCCTCGATTTTAATCTGTAATTGTAATAAGCCTCTATGTTTGCCTCTATCTTCCAGGCTACACAACCAGGTACCATGCCAGCCTCCTGCCTGCCTACAAGAGTGCCCTCGCCGCATGTACCTGGCAGAATAAGTGCTCTCACCTCAAGCGCTACATGGAGTTCTGTAAGGGTTATGGTGTCTCCCCCCCTCTCCCCCTCCATATATGACCTATTATCCTTCCTACTCATCCTCTCCTCCTCCCTATGCTCCCAGGTGCTGTATTTGATTACTCCAGCTCAGTTAAGCTCTGGATCTCTTCCTTCCCTGGCAACCATGAAGCTTTCAAAGCCTATGAGATCTTGGTGATGAAACGTGCCATCCTGAAAGCCCCTACACATTGTGTATCTAAGGCCCCTGCCCTTTCCCCTCATAACCTGAAATGTGTGATTGTCTGTTTGGCCTCTCTCTGCAGCCCTCCTCTAACCTGTATAGCTGCCTTAATTATCAGTTATTTGACCCTCCTCCAGCAGAGCAATCTTGTCTCCTCCTCCACCCTGCACTGTCCTCACCTTCTAAGATTCAAAGATGTCCATGCTTCAGTCTCGGCCTTATACGTTAAGGTACGCTCTAATAAGACATGCTGCTCAGCCATATGCCTGGTTATCTTCCGCCTCCCTAGAATTCCTTATTCTATCTGTTGCCCAGTTAAAGCTTGGAACACCTATGTAGCCTCGGACTACCCCTTCCCACAGATCCCATCTTCCTCCTTCCCTCCCGAGCTCCTCTTATCACCACAACCCTCACACTGCGAGCTGAACACTGCGAGCTGCCACCCAGGCTCCTCTACCTCCCCATAGGCCGCTCACTCTCCATAGTTTATGCAGAGGTGCCTGCCAGGCCTGTCATGCTGCTGGACTCTCGATGCTGGCCCTTCTACAGGCAGGCACCTGGAAGAGTAGGGTATTTCAGTCCTACCTCTCATCACTACCTGTGTGAGAGGCCCCATCAGCACTCGCTCTTCTTTTGGGTGAGCGCTGATCGACCTACCTTCATCTACCTTGAACACTGATGAATATTCCAGACTACCTTCGAATAGCCCCCGCCAGCACTTGGACTTTGAGTCCCAGTCACCCACTTGCTTAGCCATCTACAGGTCCTGTTTGATTTTCTTATTTAATACATTGCTCAAATTTACATATACGTACTCTTGTCTGAGTGAAGCAAATTGAGCATGTTGGCAGGCTAACACGCGTAATTTGCGAACAAGGCAAGTTTTCTTCCTTTCCTCTTGATCTACCTCTCGCTTACCTGCCAGTCTACCACACCGGCTCTGCCTATCCACTTCGCTTCCCCACCCTCCTACCCCTTTCTTGGGTGGTGTGCGCTGATTGACCTACCTGATTAACCTACCTTCATCCACCTTGAACACTTGTAAAGTCCACGGTTGGAATCTGTGGTTGTGTAGGCAGGCTATGGTGAAATCAATGCAGGCAAAAAGACAAAGGAAGAGTATAAAGAGTGAAAGAAGAGAGAGAGCCAAGCCCTCAGGTTTATTCTTATATGGTACATGGCATATCACCTGACCACATTCTCCCAATGAGAATCAAGCATCTACAGCTCGACCAATGAGAAATAAGCATTTATGGTCCCCATGTTTACAGTGATCTGCCCACCACCACCAAGTGGCGTGGCTCCCTTGGTCATAACCTGCCCTGAGCTGAGTGTGTGGTGATCCATGACTAGCAGAAGGGGGAGGGGGGAGTGGGTAAAGCTCTAAGTGCCCCTTACACACTATCTTACTAGCACCACAATGTCTATTTAGCAATGAGTCAAGTACCACCAGCAACCACATAAACACATCTGTGCACATGGCCCTATATACCTTTTTCATAAATAGAACATTTCATTCGCACACCAATGCATCATTATTGGAATATGTTACACACTGATGATGATTCCAGACTACCTTCGATGGCATTTAGACTTTGGGTCCCCATCTCCTACTTGCTTAGCCTGATACAGGTCCTGATTGATTTTCTTACTTAATAAATTGCTCAAATGTACATCTATGCTCTTGTTCCTCTTGTCCGAGTGAAGCGAATTAGCATAGAAACTAAAATAAATAAAATATACATATCAAACCAGCTTCATAACTGTCCAGCGTCGAAAACAAGCAACCTCCAATGAGCTTGATCGCTATGGGCAGAATAAATACCGTATCAATTTTGTATTTATTTAGAAAAAAAAGTCTGAATCCCATGTAATTTCTAATTTGTGGTTTATATTGATGTTATGGTTAAAAGGTCAATTTTTTGTAATACTTTGATAGTTACACATTGTTTGTTGCTGGAGAAGCATGTGGGTGTCCAGGCAGAAGGATTACCCCCTTGGGGGCAACCAACCCAAAACACCTTACCATATTTCATTGTGAAATTCAATTCAATTAAAATAATCAAAAATGTCACCCTTACAGGACCTACATTATGTTGCATTTCACCTCGAGAGGTGAGTGCAACTCAGAACATATATACCAATAACGAGTGCGCAGTAGACTAGTCACATCTGAGGTAACACGGCACTGTCATATTACACAACAGCATGGATTTATAGTGCTGCCCGGGCTAAGATCAACTAGCACCATGGCACAATACTAAACTCAGTCACAGCCTCCTCGAGCCAACCAATGCAGTCAGTCCTTGGCCAATCCTAGCAATGCACACCGTTAAGTGAGCCAGATACCAATTTGGTTCAAAGGCTTTGGCTCAACTCGACTATTGTGTAATCCGCAAACTCCAAGATAGAAAGTGTACACTGCGCACAAAGTGGAAAAAATCACAACAACAAAAAAATTGCATGGTTTGTCAAAGAAAGGAAATTTACAGATATGGTGAGTGTATGCGCTGTACCTCTCCCAATGTCACACACAATTGAGATAAGGATTGGGGGTGGGGGATGTATCACAAAAACGCACAAATTGTTAGCACGACCCGGCCTTGGCCATGAGCAGCTCGGGCCGAGTCCGCGCCTGTATTTACACTCGTCTCCATCCGTCTTCATGTATCACGGAGAGGCTGAGTCGCTGTCAACGGCGTCAATAGGGTGTGAACGGCGTCTGTGGGTGCGGGACGGCGTCTGTACGTGCGTATGAGCCCCGGTGTGCCGCGCCACCAATAACGCCACCCGGCCCGCTCCGGCCGGGCCCGCCCCGCCGCGCCTCGCCCCGCCCCGCCCCGCCGCGCCCCGCCGCGCCCCGCCGCGCCCCGCCGCGCCCCGCCGCGCCCCGCCGCGCCCCGCGCGCCCCGCCGCGCCCCGCCCCGCCCGCCGCCCCCGCCCCGCCATCCCGCCGCGCCCCGGCCCGCCCTTCTCGCCCGCCCCCCCCGCTACGCCCCGCGCCCCGCCCCGCCCGGCCCGCCCCGCCCGCCCCGCCCCGCCCCGCCCCGCCCGCCCCGCCGCCCCGCCTCCGCCCCGCCCCGCCCCGCGAGCATCGCCGCGCTCGCCCCGCCGCGTCCGGCCGCGCCACCGCGGCCTACCGCCCGCAGAGACCCCACCCGACCCCAGCCGCCCTCAGCCGCCCCCAGCCGCCCCCAGTCGGCCTCCAGCAGCCCCTGCCGCCGTCCCCCGCGCCCTCCGTTGCTCGGCTGTTTTCGTGGCATCCATGCTGGGTAGCACTATAAAACCACCATTAGTACATCCTGAATCGATACTCATCCTGTTATCTCCTTAAGCATCATTTAAACATGACACATTGCAAACCGAGTATTCAGTGGTCATGTTGGTAAGCCACGAAAGTAACACATGTGTAACTCCCACCGAACATTCACACATCCCCAACATGAGTGCCATCAACACCCTTGTCCACGTCAGTGACAGCCTTACGATAAGAATCTGTGCACAAAGCAGGTGGAGCTGGGCCTTTCTCGCAGCTTACCTGTGTGAAGAAAGAGAAGGAGCCGGATAGCAGGGGAACGGCTTGGAAGAGGTCTGATGAGTGGATGTGTGTCAATATATATCAGTCGATATATATCCATATATATGTATGTACACCTACATACCTATACCACTCGTGATATCCGCCCCCATTGCTCAAACATCCAACAAAACAAACCTAACATATAGTGGTAATGTGGGTGAGCCCCGAAAGTAATACCCCTGTCACATTGGAACGTGTTGTGCGGCATGCCGGCAACGCGGACAATATTTGCTAGCATGCTGGACACGTCCAAGTTTTCGGCGTCTTGGGAGAAAGTTTGACGAAACCGCAGCGCGTGAGTAGCGTGTTAGTAACGCGCTGTGAACGTGTGTCGATGCGCGGTGGACGAAAGTGTCAACGTCCCGCCAGCGGGTTCCCAGCGTGTTGTCAGCGTGTTGTCGGCGCAGTGTTGGCGCGTTGACGGCGTGGAGGGAGCGAATTGATACCAACGATACCAACTCTCTGCCTCCACGCCGGCAGTGCATGCAGACCCGCCGCCAATGCGTCCAGGCGTGGGGGGGTTGTGTTTTGTGTGGGTGTGGGGTGGTGGATGCTGGGAACATGTCCAACACGCTGAGAAATGCTGGCGGAGTGCCGACAATGCGCCGATAACATGCTGATGGCACGCTGGGAACCCGCTGGCAGGACGTTGCAGACGCGCCGACGGAACGCTCGCAATATGGCGAAACAAATGCAAACGTTAACCGACATTGATCAACGTCCTGCCAGCATTCTGCCGGCGCACCAATGACGGGTTGGACGTGTTGCTAACGTGTTCGTAACGCGCCCGCCAACAAGCTGCTGCGCGTTGCGGCCTGTCAAAAGCACAAAACTTTCTCCCCGGACCGACGCGCGCCGACGGCCGCCGACGTGCCGGTACACATGTTGCTATGTACCGACGCGCCGGAAACGCCCCGTTAACGTACCGGTAACATACTGGAGATGTACCGACGTTTCGCCCAAAATTGCAACACGTCTGCAAGCGTCGACCCTCATTGGGCCAAAACGTCGTAATGTGACAGGGCCATTACACATATGTAACTCCCACCACACATTCACACCTCCACAACATGACAGCCATTAATTCCCACCATTATCCACGATCGTAAGAGCCTTGCAATAAGAATCTGTCCACAAA
>CM059191.1:97878592-97908948 GCA_030323885.1 Branchipolynoe longqiensis
CCGGTCTTAAGTAATGACTCGGCATCTAATTTCCACACAAGAACAGCGCATAATTGGTAATTGATTAAGATATAAGAGAGAAGTTGAAACATCAGCTGACAAGACCGCCAGGAGGCACTGGAATGAAAAATCCGCTGTTTCAGTGAGGCATTTACACGATAACTGCCAACTCAGTATTTATGCAAATGAGCCATAATGTGGCCAACAAGTCAAGGAATTGTCAATGGTGCCTTTTTATCTGTTTGTTTTTTATTTAAATTGAGTATTCAGGCTATGCATGGAATAAATCAAATAGGTGGTCAGCTGTCAAGGAGTCCCGTCAGGATGTCGCCAACACACCACACACACATTCACCACACACATAAACACACCACACACACTCACCACACACATACACACCACACACACTCACCACACACATACACACGACACCCACTCACCACACACATAGACACCACACACACTCACCACAAACATACTTACACCACACACACTCACCACACACATACACACCACACACCCACCACACATGCATACACCACACCCACTCACCACACACATGTACACACCACACCCACTCACCACACATACATAAATGGCACACACTCACCATGCACAGAAACACACCACACACACTCAACACACATGTACACACCACCACTCATACATACACCGCACACATTCACCACACACATGCACATACCATGCACATACACACCACACACAATCACCACACAAATACACACAACACACACTTACCACACATACATACCACACACCCTCACCACACACACATACACACAACACACACTCACCACACATATACACACCCACCACACACATGCACACACCACACATGGTGTGTATGGACACACCACACACACTCACCACACATGCATACACCACACACACACTCACCATACACATGCACATGCCACACACACTCACCACACATGCACACTCACCACACACACAATACACATTCATCACAGACACATACACCACACACATTCACCACCCACATGCACATCCACACATACACACTCACTAACACACATGTACACACATTTACACACTCACCACACACATTCACACACAGTGACATACTCACCACACAAACTCACCACACACATGCACACACCACACATATCCACCATACATATTCAAACACTACACACATTCACCACACACATACACGCCACACATACTCACACCACACATACTTAGACCACACACACCACACACATTCACACCGCCACATACACATCACACATACCTACACCACATACACTCACCACACACACATTCACCACACACATGCATACACCACCCACACTCACCACACACATGCACACATCACACATATTCACCACACACATGCCCATACCACACACACTCACCACACACATACACACCACACACACTCACCACACACGTAAATACATCACACACTCACCACACATGTGCACACACCACACATACTCACTATACACATGCACACACCACACACACTCACCGCACATGCATACAACACACACACTCACCACTCATGCACACACCACACATACTCACCACACACATAAACACACTCACCACATACATATAAACACCATACACAGTCACCACACATATACACATTCACACAGACACACTCACTAACACACATGTAGACACAGTGATACACTCACCACACACATGCACACACAGTGACACACTCACCACACACACTCACCTCACACATGCACACACCAGACACACTCACCAGACACATGCACACCCCACATCCAATCACCTCACACATATACACCACCCACACTCACCACCGACATACATACACCACATACTCACCACACACCTACACACCACACCCACTCACCACATAATACCTACACCACACCCACTCACCACACACATTCACCACACACATACACACCAGAACCACTTACCACACACATGCACACTGGCCACACACCACCCACACTCATGACACCCATGCACACACCACACACACTCACCACACACATCCACACACCACACACACTCACCACACATATACACACCAGCCACACTCACCACATACATACATACACTACACACACTCACCACACACATGTACATACCACATATACTCACCACACATCCATGCACTCCATGCACTCACCACATACCTGCACACACCACACACACTCACCACACACAAATACACAGCATGCACACTGACTACACATGTATACAACACACACACTCACCATACATATGCACACACCACACCCACTCCCCACACATGCACACACCACACACACTCACCACACACACATATACACAACACACACTCACCACACATATGTACACACAGTGACATACTCACCACACGCATGCACACCCAAACAGACACACTAACCAACACAAATGCACCCCCACACAGACACACCCACCAAGGCACATGCATACATCTTGACACACTCACCACACACATGCACACCCACACATACACACTCACCAATACACATGCATACACATTTACACACTCACCACACACATGCACACCCACATTGACACACTCACCACACACATGCATATCCACACATACAGACTCACCAACACACACACACACATGGACAAACTCACCACACACATGTACACCAACAGTAACACACTCACCACACACATTCACACCCACAATGACACATTCACCATACACATGCACACACAGTGACACACTCACCACACACATGCATACCCACAGTGACATACTCACCAACACACATGCACACACAGTTATGCACCCACCATACACACAGTGACACACTCACCTCACAGATGTATCACACAGGCACACATGCACTCACCCCACACACAGTGATACATTCACCACCCATCCATATCCCAATCCTCCACCAGCACCAAACCCCTATTCCCCACATGTGTATCATAATATCCCATCCTCCCACACTCCTGTACTCCACCCCCATATCGCAATCTGACAACTACCACATTCCTCTCCGTCATTTCCATACCGCAACCCCCCCACAAATAGGCCTACATACCGATTCTCAAACTCTGATATCCAAATACACCACCTCATTCCCATCACCCACTTTTGTATCTCAATACCCACCACCACACTCCCATCCCCAAATCCATCACCCCAATCCCCCACCGCCACACCCTTATACCCCCCCCCCCCACATTTATATCCCAACCGCTCACCACATTCCCATCACCCACTCTTGTATCCCAATGTTCCACCACATCCCCATCCCGACACCCACCTCCCCCAACTCCCTCCACCTCCCCTACCTCGCCACCCCGTCACCTCCCCCGACCTCCCACACCCCCACTCCCTCCCCCTCCCCCACCTCCCTCCATTACCCCCCTCACCCCCTCCCCACCTCCCATCACCTCCCCCACCTCCCCTAGCTCCCACTCCCCCTCCTCATCCCCACCTCCCCATGCATCCCCCCTCCAGTCCCTCCCAAACTACCCCACATCCCATCTATCCCCCGCTATCCTCCCAAACCCCGGCCCCCTCAACTCACCCACCCCCACCCCACCATCCTCTCCCTCAATCCACCTCACCCATATCCCCGTACCGCCCCACTTCCGCCCCCCCCCCCCCCCCCCACCTCCTGCAACACCTCCTCCCCCATCCCCACCTCCCACCACTCCCCTCACACCCACCTCCCCCTCCCCCACCACCGGCCCACCTCCTCACCTCCCCCATACATCACCATCCCAACCACATCCCCCATCACCACCACCACCCCACATCCCCTACTCCCCCCCTCCCCAACCTCCCGCTCCTCCCCCTCCCCCCCCCACCCCAGCACTAGGATAGATGAGACGTGCTCGCCAATAAAGTATGCCAATACAAACAGCGGGCGGCTGGCGGCGGGAGGCCGCCGTGTGTCCGGCGATAGTGACCGGCGCCGGGCCTCCAGGGGCCGCCTGCAGGGGGCACCACCGCCGTCCGCAAATACAGACATGCGCATCGCCAAACATACACTTCTGCAGTTGCGTTAATTAAAGCTGCATAATCCAATAAAAGTATGACATTTCCGAAACTGGAACACTTGCTTTGTTTTGAACCTGTCCACCCAACTTAGATACCTGTGCATGGATTAAAGCTGCATAGTCCGATGGTTTTGAGTTTCTGTAATTTTCTGAGATAAATATATTAGATCGATCACTAGTATCTACTTTACATTAGTTTAAAGTTACTTTTATTTTAAATGGTAAACATTTGAGATATGTGAATCGCAAACATGGAAGATTAGTTTTGGCAAGCTTGCCAAAACTCTGACACCATAGACCTCTACAGTAACATGTTCTATTAAATTGACTCAGTATTCCCTTCTACGCAGAATCAAATGTTCAATAATTTCATCAGTATCCAAGTTAGATACGTAAAACTTAAATCTATATAATTGTTTTGCGTTTTGAAAATTTCATATTTCATCGGACTATGCAATTTTAAAGCAGACAACTGATTAAATTGGCATGGTCTGATGGTTTTGAGCTTGTCATTTTTCTGAGATAAATATATTGAAGTGCTCACTATAATCTACCTTACTTCAGTTTGAAGTAACTTTTATTTTGAATGGCTACCTTTGGAGATATTTGAAGTGCAAACATATGAAATTAGTTTTGGCAAGCACGCCAACATTCTGACTCCATAGGTTTCCGCAGAAACATGCTCTATTAAATTGACTTGGCTTAATAAGTTCATCTGGAAGTAAGTTAGATATGTAAGATCAAATTCTAATTGTTTTGTTTTTGAAAATGTGATGCTTCATCGGAGTATGCAGCTTTAATTTAAAGAGTCGCTACAGTTTGGTGCTCCTGTGCTACTCTGCTATGCTTAAAGCCCTGTTATGTCCAGCCTTTTACTCTTGCATCCAGTATAAATTAATCCATGGTTGCACTTTAATTATTCCCAAAATGAACCCTTTAAAATTAAATTTGCTTCAACTTAAAGTAAAAGCAGATTATAACAACCTAATATATTTATCTACAAACAAAGAAGAAACTCAGAAGCATTGAATTGTGCATCTATAGGCAGTTTACAAGATGTGTTGTGTTGGTTGCAATGTCTTTATTAAAGCTGTATAATCCGATTAAAGCATTTTCAAAACCTAAATATTTATAGGGATTTGATCGTGTATGGGCCAGTGTTTAATACTTTATTTTTACGTTTTCAGTTTTATGTTTAGCTCAAAGAAATGAAGATATATTATGACATTTAATATACAGTATAACCCCGTTAAACCAAACTTAAAGGGAACCTAGAAATGTGTTTGGAATAACGGATCATTGGTTTAACCAAGCTTTGGCTTTGACTTTGACTTCAAGTAAATGTGTATTGCACATGTTATGTACAATGTATGTGGACACTTGGAATTTTTGTTTAATGTATATATGTACAATATATTCCCATTAAACCAAGCTTGGTTAAATCAAACGATTGGTTGAACCAAACTTTTTTCGGCAACCCAGCAAAATACTACCATTTATCATATAAACAAGTCAGTGGGGTCTCAGATGACCTGATAACCACATGAAAGTTTGGTTTAACCATACCGAAGTGGCCAAGGGTCCAACAATTTTGTTTGGATTAACGGATAATTTGGAATAACCGACTTTGGTTTAACCAACTTTTATATATGATAAATGGTAGTATTATGCCGGGTCGCCGAACAAAGTTTGGATTAACCAAAGACCCTATAATACTAAGATGGCTCACTCCCTATCTCTCCCATGGTAATATAAATTTTGCAGTGCCACCTTGTGGTGGTTTTGATCAGCCCAGCTGCTGGTTGGTGTTTCACATGTAAACACAAACATGTATATTATACATGAGATAGGTAAGTATGAATACATATCAATATGAAATTGCTATGAACAAATACACATCATCATCAGCATCATCATCAGCATCACCATCATCACCCATCTTTCACATTCATATATACATTTATACATATAATATAGCACCTGTTTAACCAAGAGAACAGCCAGCGCACCAGGTGGTGGGTTTGATCATTTTGATTACACAGTACGGGGCTGAGTGAGCCGTCTTAGTATTATATGGTCTTTGGATTAACCGATCGTTTGGTTTAACCGAGCTTGGTTTACCGGGGTTATACTGTAGTATATTTATCTAAATATAATGGCACAATCTCACAATGCTAAGTCTATGCAGTGCAGCTTTAAGAATTGGATGCTTCCTTTCGATAAAATAGGCTTTCTTATTTCCCCCTGTCTCAAAATTAACCACATAGAAATTATTTTATTATGTGTGTGTCCTGAGAAAAGGACTTCTACGCAGGCTTATATTGGGTGTTTGCAGATTTATAACTGGGTCTCCTGGGCCATAATCGATTAACACGACCCGAGAGACTCAGGTCACCCGAGTCGTCAGAATTTCAAATAGAACACCGCGAGTGGAGTCGACAAATACATGTGCCATGTGCAAAACAACCCGACCCCAGTAACCCACCTCTTGGCTGGGGTTTGCAAAGAGCGATGATGTCACATTTGCGCTGGTACCGTCTTGCAGGATAACAGCCACCAGTACCAGTCATACATATTTTGTTATGGTAATGACATAGATTAATGAAATGGAAATATCACTAAACTATGCCATACAAATATTTAAATCATATTTTGCTGTAATTATATCGGCTATTATAAAATAAATAAAAGGGCCAGCATTTTTGTCACCCCGAGCATGGAGAAGCGTATTCGATTATTCGACCCGAGTCTGCAGGATGTACGCATGCGCCAAAAAGTGGCTCGGGTGACCAGAGTGAGTCAAATCAACTGAGTCAAATCCAACTGAGTCAAATTAATGACGTCCCCAATGTATACTTGTCACTTCCTAACCAGGCTACCTAGCCAGGTGCTTGACATGGTTAGGATACGGAAAGGACTGGTTAGTTCAATGACAGGATAATGTGAATGAGTTGGATATTGGGGCATGGTGCCACTGGTCTAGTCTCCCAGTGGGGAAGCACTATAAAGTCAACATGAGTGTGGTCCTGATATTGCCATGGATGTTTCTAGGACGTAAATCGAAATAGGCAAGCAATATATTGATTGGTACATCAAATTCTAGACAATGTTCTGATAGCCATAGTGATATTAACTGATGGACCGAAAATCAAATTTACTGAATTGTCCAACTTATTGTGAATTGTGAGTATAACATAGCGAATTGTAAATATTGATATACCTATTAAATATACCTATTAAATATATTCATGTACGATTTCTGTTATTGTCACAAACTATACAAACATTGAAAGAAATCATTTACATTCAAATTGTTCTCGCGACGAAAACCTGCTGTAGCTATAAATTGTCTGTGACTCATAGCTAAGCACTGAGATATGACTCATATCAGTAAGCAACTGGTCTCACATAATCACGCTGCAAATGAGGAAGCTTCACCTCCCCTCCCCACCCCCTTTGCCCCCTGTGCCCCCTCCCCACTTCCCGCTCCCAACTCTGCCCCCCCTTCACCCTCTGCCCCCTCTGCCCCTCGGGGTCTGCCCCATCCTCTGCCCCGCCACCTCTGCCCCCTCCTCTGCCCCCTCCCCCCTCTGCCCTCTACCCCTCTTCGCCATCTCCAGGCGTTGTATACGCATGTGGTGGACATGAGGTTACCCTACTTCCCGAGTCCTCCTCTTTCCCCCCTCCACTCCCCCTCACTCGTCCCCATCACCCCTTCCCCTACCACGTACACCACATCCCCAGCCTTCCCACCTCACTCCTCCATTGAGGAAGGGGGTGGCCGTGTGTTGGAGATGAGGTGACCCTCCCAACCCTTCGATTTCCCCCTCCCTTCCCATTCACGCCCCCCCCCCCCCCATGCCCTCATGATGTGTACCATCACCCTTCCCCACCCATCCCCCCTGGAAGGGGGTCGTCACCCTGTGTTTGATATCAGATGATCCTTCCACCCCTACCCTCCCTCCCCTCCCTCCCCTCCCATTCCCGCCCCTCCTCTCCTCTCCTGTCCCCTACACTACCATACCCTCCTCTCCCTCCCCTCCTCCATGCCCCTCCCCCCCTCCCCTTCCCTCCCCTCTCCTCCCTTTTCTCCCTCCCTCTCTCCCCTCCCTCCTTCTCTCCTCTTCTCTCCTGTCCGGTACACTACCACACCCTCCTCTCTACCTCACCCACCCAGCCCCTCCCTCCCCCCTCCCCCTTCCCTCCCATCCCCTCCTCTTTTCTCCCCTCCCTCCCCTCCCCCTCTCTCCTCTCCTCTCCCTCTCCCCTACTCTACCACACCTCACCCTCCCTCCCCTTCTCCATGCCCTCCCTCCCCTCCCCCATTCCCTCCCCTCTCCTCCTCTTTTCTCCCCTCCCTCCCCTCCCTCCTTCTCTCCTCTCCTCTCGTCCCTTACCCTACCAAACCCTCCTCTCCCTCCCCTTCTCCATGCCCCTCCCATCCTACCACCCCACCTCCATCCTTCATCCAGTTCCCCACCCCTCCCCACCACCACTCCCCACTCCTCCTCCATTCTTCCCCCTCCCCACCTCTCCACCACCCTCCCTCAGCATGCACATCAACCTTCTCCTCTAACACCAGTGGGGAAGCACTATAAAGTCACCCCCACAGGTAGGGATTCACCATATAGTGGCTAACAGGATGCCCTCACCTCTACACAAACACACACACACACACTCTCCCCCATCCCTCCCACCTCTTACCCCCAACCCACCGCCGTCTATTCGCCAGGCGAGTTTCTGGAGGCCACTCTGGATAAGATCAAGGCGGAGCGGGACCCTGGAGGACCCTGGAGGACCCTTAGCGGACCATTGGCGGCCCCTTGGAGGGCGCTGGAGGGGCCTGGTCAGATGTGATTATAGCCGGTTCGAGAGGACTGCGCCACTATTTGAGCTGCAGTCATTTGCGGTTTAATACCGTCATGTGGAGCTCTGTGCCCGTCTTGGGTCAGCAGTGCCGGGCCACTTCTACACAAGCGCATCTCTCCGCGGGATGGGCTAGACGATACAGCGTCTGGATGCGATGAGAGAGGTCCCGGGTTCAATCCTCGACCAAGTAAAATAAAACTATGCATATTATATATATTTGGTCATTACATATTCTATATATTTGGTCATACTGCCTTACTTGTTTGCTTTTACATTCCTATGCGAGAGGTCGCGGGTTCAATCCCATACCTAGTAAATCCAAATATGCATAGACTTCTTTAGATTAACTCACTTGTCTTTAACATTTACATGCCAGAGATCGCAGGTTTAATCCCAGACCAAGCAAATACATATAATTGTTTCTACTATCTCACTTGTTCTTTCACACTTCTATGTGAGAGAACGCGGGTTCGATCCACGCAACAAACATTTAAAAAAAGGAGGTACTTGTTGCAAGTGTCTCTCTAGCTGCTTCTCATTACTAGAATACGGCAATCAATGGTTGGTTTTATCAAAGACCCTATAATACTAAGACGGCTCACTCCCTATCTCTCCCATGGTAATGTAAATTTGGCAGTGCCACCTTGTGGTGGGTTTGATCAGCCCGGCTGCTGGTTGGTGTTTCACATGTAAACACATACAATTATATTATACATGAGATAGGTAAGTATCAGTACACATCAATATGAAATTGCTATGAACAAATACACATCATCAGCATCATCATCATCATTGCCATCATCACACATCTTTCACATTCATATATATATTTATACATATAATATAGCAACTGTTTAACCAAGAGAACAGCTAGCGCACCAAGTGGTGGGTTTGGTCATTTTGATTACACAGTACAGGCTGAGTGAGCCGTCTTAGTATTATAGGGTCTTTGGTTTTATGTCAGAATAATAGCACTGAGTCGGATATTATTGTGTCAGCATTAAGGCCATTCCAATCCGATAAAGTGGTCACATATTGTTACCCATTGTGATATGAACTTGCTTGTTGCTAGAACGCAAAGCACCAATTCCTCAGTTTTATGTGTAACCGGGATCCTGATTACATTGGGGTTGTCTTTGATTGTGTTCATAAGCATTCTAGTTTAATGACAATTAATATAAGATATTTCCTTTGTGTGTCATTGTGGTTTTGATCAGTTTACTCAAGACCGTACGGTCCCGTCTTTCAAGTGCCGATTCTGCGCACTAAACACAAACCAAGGCAAGTTTGTTTCCCTTGTTTCGTATCTTGTTCTTTATCTGTCATTCATATCGATGCTTTTGCCTATTATATTGTAATTGTCTATCTACATGTATATTTTTGTATATTTGTTTACTGTGTGGTGGTAATTGTCATTAGGGCTGGATGACTAGTGCATTAGCACTGACAACATGTTATTCAGAGGAATAAAGACACTTGAACACAAAAACAAAAAAAACTAACAAACGACAGACTGCGCATGCGTCACCGCCTGTTTCTCGGATATGTAGGAAACTACAACTACGCCATCAAGCCGAAGTGCTGATAGATCTGCGGTATATCCTGCTAGTTGAGCCGGCGATCAAGTGATATGTTACTGCCAGCCCTGCTAGGTGGCGCCCCGACTGCCAGCGAGCACTTCCGGTTGGACATGGGCCAGTTTTGCTGACAGTTTTTGTTCAGTTTAAAGTTACATAGTCCGGTGTTTTTTAATTTCTGTCATATTTTCGAGACAAATATATTAAGCTAATCATTATTATCTACTTTACTTTAGTTTCAAGTAACTTATATTTTAAATGGCTAACTTTTGAGATAATGAAATTCAAACATATACCATTGGTTTTGGCAAGCATCCCAACACTCTGACGCACACATTTTCTGCAGTAACAGGTTATATTAAATTGCCGCGGTATTCCCTTCTAGGCCGAAACAAACATCCAATAAGTACATCACTATGTAAAGTAGATATCTAGAATCAAATCAAAGAGAGACAGAGGGAGGGAGGCAGAGAGAGGAGCGAAGGAAGGATGGAGAGAGAGGGAGGGAGGCAGAGAGAGAGAGGGAGAGAAGGTGGGAGTTGACAAAAATTAGTTATTTGAGAGAGAAATGCTCTTAGCAGACTTTTAGTACAACCTCCCCTCCCCCCCCCCCCCCACAGACCCTCCCGCCCCGGCCCACACACCCACAGACCATCCCGCCCCCCTCCCCGCCCACACACACGCGGTAATGATGTCGGATGTGTGCGGTTCTGCTGGCCACATAATGAAGCCATGTGGCTTCACTAACGAAGCCACGAGGTCGGCTCCCTGGCCCCAGTACTGCCCATGCCCCCGACCACATCCCCCGCTCCCGCTTCCCGGCTCCCCAGCTCCCCGGCTCCCCGGCTCCCAGGCTACCTGCCTCCACGGCAACCCGGCTCCCCGGCTCCCAGGCTACCTGGCTCCCCGGTTCCTCGGCTCCCCGACTCCCCAGCTCCCCGGCTCCCAAGCTCCCTGGCTTCCCGGCTCCCGGGCTCCCAGGCTCCCTGGTTCCCTGCCTCCTCGGCTCCCCAGCTACCCGGCTCCCCGGCTCCCCGGCTCCCCGTCTCCTAAGCTACCCGCCTCCCCGGCAACCCGGCTCCCAGGCTACCCGCCTCCCTGGCAACCCGGCCCTCCGGCTCCCAGGCTACCCGCCTCCTTGGGCTCCATGGCTCCCCGGCTCCCTGCCTCCTTGGCTCCTAGGCTCCCTGGCTCCCCGGCTCCCCGGCTCCCCGGCTCCCTGGCTCCCTGGTTCCCCGGCTCCCTGGCTCCCTGCCTCCTCGGCTCCCTGGCTACCCGCCTCCTCGGGCTCCCTGGCTCTCTGGCTCCCTGGCTCCCTGGCTCCTCTGCTTCCCGGCTCCCCGGCTTCGCGGCTCCCCAGCTCCCCAGCTCCCCAGCTCCCCAGCTCCCCGGCTATCCGCCTCCCCGGCTACCCAGTTCCCCGGCTCTCTGGTTCCCCGGCTCCCTGGCTCCCCGGCTCCCCAGCTCCCCGGCTCCCCGGCTTCCTGGCTCTCCAGCTCTCCGGCTCTCTGGCTCCCCTGCTCCCCAGATCCCCGGCTATCCGCCTCCCCGGCTACCCAGTTCCCCGGCTCTCTGGTTCCCCAGCTCCCCGGCTCCCCAGCTCCCCGGCTCCCCGCTCCCCGGCTTCCTGGCTCTCCGGCTCCCCGGCTCTCTGGCTCCCCTGCTACACGGCCCACGTCCCGGTGGACCCCTGTCCAGGCCCCAGTCACGTCCCCGGGGTCCCCCCTCCCCCTCCCCACATCCCCAGCTAATAATGGACCAGACGGAGGCACTGCGCACATCATTGTTATCACATACCACGAATACTCCTCACCCCACCCCCCACCCCCATCCCCGCCCACCTCCGCAGCCATCTCCCAGAACACTGCAGCAATCTGTGCAGCCATCTAATAGCCATTACCAATATGGCCGGCTAGCCGAAGGAGCAGAGCACCAGCTTCCCATCTGGGCAGCCACAGGTTCAATTAGCGTCTGACTCAAACTAAACACTTACACAGTTTACACTTGTCGCTACCTTGTCTAGCGCTTGGCATTACCAGGACAGGATTGTTGACAGTGCACTGAGCAAAACAAACTGTCCTCCATTTGAAATTCACCCGCACTTGCGTAATCAGCAAGTGTTATGCCCCGGTCACATACACATGAGTGGACGTAGTTGAACGTAGGTGAACGTAGTGGAGACTAAAGTGGGTCAAACGTGGTGTAAGTATGTTAAACTACATTCAATATGTCAAGGTATGGCAGGTTTTGGAACAGATAAATATGTTTCGGTTTGATACATACATTATGGTATGGATAAATATGCTATGGTATGGATGCCGGTACATTCAACTACTTGCAACTACGTTCAACTACGTTCAACTACGTTCATCTACGTTAGCCTCCAATACGTTCACATATGTCCACTAATGGCTACGTGACCAGGGCTTCGTCCAAGTATACTAGAGTATGCTAGAGCATGCTAAACCATGCTAGAGTACGCTAGAGTAAGCTAGAGTAAGCTATATTATGCTAGAGTACGTTAGCAGCATGGATGCAAATTCACCCTCTAACTAACATAGCTCTCTTTGAACATGTCCAAAGATTAAATCGGAACTCACGGCCCACCCACATTATTACCAAGAAGAAGTAGGGATGCCAGTACGATCAACTACGTTCAACTATGTTAGCCTCCACTACGTTCAACTACGTCCACTATCGTGTATGTGACCTGGCCTTTAATGAAGACAACAACAATATTATTGGTAGTTTATGGTTGCCGATATCTGTATGTGTTGCTGTATGAACGGGCAAAGGTGCCCTCCACCCTACCCGATAAGCTGGAAAGTACCCGAATAGAGTGGTTCCAGATTCTGCCCATAGATGTCACTAGCTTCTTAACTGGCGGGGTATATTGGTTGGGGATTACCGTAGCAGCATGAGGTGATTAAGCAGTTATTACCTGATATGGCATCCTAACCAATCCCTAATGCACCTCACTACATCATCATTCCTAGAATTTCAATTATCATACTTATAATAACAAATTTCCAGCAACAGCACCGTTACAGTATATACACAGGGATAGGTGAGTACTGCGCACTATAAAGCATTGTAAAAATCTGGTCCTAGCACCAATGGCATTGGGGGATCAGACGTTGTAGCCTAATCTGCAAGAGCACTTTTCCGGTGTGGAAGGTTCGGTCTTCAAATTCGGACTTTAAACAAAGCTTGTTTTATTTAACGACGCCTCTAGAGTGCATTGATTTTTATAATTGGCTATTGGACATCAGACATATGGTCATTCTGACAGATTTCTTTAGAGGAAACTTGCACCACCACATAGGCTAATCTTTCTGATAAGCATCGGGGTCTTTTATATGCACGTTCCTCCAGACAGGACAACACATACCACATCCTTTGATTAACCAGTTGTGGACCACTGGTTGGAACGGAAAATAGCCCAAACTGCAAATCGGTCCACTGAGCAGGATCGATTGGAATAAATGTTGCTGGCGGCCTGGTTTCCCAGAGAGGCAGCACTTCAGTGCGCATTGTCACATGTCGGTTCCCATCCGGATATAACCTTAGATGTTGCCAGGACGTAACACTCCAACAACCAACCAACCACTTCCCACCCTAGTTTGGCTAGTAGTCTGACATAAACCCTGCTGTGTGCCAGTGTCTGGTTCTCGGAATACTCACATTAGAGGAATCCTTAAACTGTGGCTGCCTGGTGCACCCGCAACTATTGTACTTGTTGTACTACAAAGTAAACACGCTAAATCAAATTACCAGTAAAGAATATATATAATAGGACATAGGTGTCATTAACTAGTCGCATAATTTAAAATATCAAGTGGCTATGGCAAAGAACATAAAATTTACCACTATTAACATATATGCAAAATAACTACTGAAACTGCGTGTAAGTACATGAATCCATGACACGATATACGTATACCATTCCTATTATTACTTTGTTTTTTACTACCTGTGAAGACACACATCAGTATCTCATCATAATCGTTAGTTAAAAATGTAGCTTAAGTTTAAGCATGTGTTATTGTCATCACTTGTTCATTCATATCACGGAGACCAGCTAGATAAGCATCGCTATTCTGGGATCCTTTCTGTCTGTAAGGAATTTGTATGCATTTATTGTATCACCTCAGTTTATTGTAAACAAACCTTACAGAGAGGTAAAATAAAAAGAATTGAACATCTGACAAATGGCGAGGTGTAAGGGGGGGGAGGGTTTGGGGTTAGATTGGGCGGTGCCGCCTCTTGGGGTATCGCAAGAGCGGTCGTACAGAGGCAAGCACCACTTCTGGTTAGTGGTGACTCACTGAACTAACGAGTCAGCGCCACACCATTGGTAATAAATAATAATACATTAAACCCGCTCTAAGTCGACCGACCTTGGGACCGACATTAAGTGGTCCATTTAGGGAGCTGGTCGGTCTAAGGAATTAGAATATGGTTACAATGGTATTTTTGGAACCCAAATAAAACGATCGATATAGGGGAGTGGTCGATCTGTCGAGGTGGTCGGTTACAGAGGTTTTACTGAATTGGCGTAATAGAATATGCAACACATAGCCTATGCATATATACATCTATTTTAATTGAAATGCATGATTGTGCACAGGTATATACTACTATTACTATAATTAATAGTAGTATAATTGTTTGATTGTAGATGGACCAACATATTTCTATGATTTAAAAATGTATACTTGTCGCGATATAGCCTGGCATTTGGCATTACTAGGATACGACAAGGACCAGTGGAATGAGGAAGAGCAATTGTCTGTGATCGAAAAGTCCCCCGCTTAATCAACTAATGTACAAACAATATTATCCAGCAAAGCCTAAATCTCATTCGGATTTAAATCACACAGGGGGATATCAATAAATTCTCTCATTTTGACGTGTTCTTCATATCCTGATCTATTTTGCTAACTATATTCTAGGCACCTCATCTGCTATTACCGCAATATCAATCAATCAATAGTTCCGTCCTCTAGTTGAGGGTTGGATGCAATGGTTCTCCACTTGTCGCGATGGTGTGGTGTTCTGATAGACTGTGATTAATTCAAGCCTGTCCACTGTGAAATATTTGTAAACCATGATGTTCTTGGTCTCCCTCGTCCTCTGCTGCCATTCACCTTCCCTTCCGCAATATATCTGTGGCAAAAACATCACAAATATCATAGTACCACACAAATTATATGTGACGTATAATCCATTACACAAGTATAAATAAGGGACACTTCCATTACATACACAGACGCATGCTCAGGTCTAGCCGATAGTCTAAGGCGCTGCTCTGCACTTCACCACCAGTGCTATCTAGCACACGCTGGCTACCAGCACCAGGCACCGTTCACGGTCACAGTGGCCTAATCCGTAGAGCGTGGGCCTCGCATTCGGGAGATCGGTACTTTGGTTCCCGGTCGAGTCAAACCAATGACTTATCCAATTGATACTTGTTGCTTCCGAGCCTGGCATTTGGCATTAATAATAGGATAGGACAATGACTGGTTAGCTCAGAGTCAGGATGATGTGATTGAGTAGGATATCGGGTCATGTTGCCAGTGGCCTGATTTCCAAGTGGGGCAGCACTATAAAATCACCATGAGCGCACTCTGTCACAAGTCAGTACCCGTCCTGATATGACCTTAGATGTTGCCAGTATGTAAAACCTCAACAACCAACCCACAAACCGACCAGCGCCAGCCTCCCCCCCACCATCACCCCCACTATTCGAGCTACTCAGGAGCAGCTCAGTCCAGTAAGCTGCTCCAAAAACCTACCGGCCGACACTACCCAGAATCCTTTGCCCACCAGTTTCGATTAGGGAAGTGCATCCCTTCTGTGTGGCCACCCATTGAAGCCGGCAACGCTTTCTGTCTGGTCTCATCTGCTGGCCTCAGCGCGTGTGTGTGGGTGGGTGGGTGGGGGTGGCGTTGAGGGTGATATATTTAGATACGCCATAGTGCACACTCTGGAGACGGTGAATGCAGAGTTTTCTACCGATGCTTCCACTCCCCAATATGAGATCTTCTACCCGGCCGCCACCGTCCAATTGGTTGGACGTTTATTGCAACAACATGAAAGTAGTTGTCTGTGTGTCTCTGTGCCCGTATGTGTCTGTGTATCTGAGTGTGTTTTACACGCCTGTCTGTGAGTGTCTAATTGCATGTGTGTATGTGTTTGCACGTATGATTATGCCTGTGTGTGTTTGTCAGTATTTCAGTGCGTATATGTGTCCGTGTGTAACCGTGTGCCTTATTCAGCCTCTGTGGATCTGCATGTATGTGTGTTTCTGTATACCATTGTGTGTGTGTGTTTGTATGTGTGTCTCTCTCCGTGTGTCCGTATTCGGATGTATGTATTCGTGTGCATGTCTGTATGTACGAGTGTATCTGTGTATATATGTGCCTCTGATTGTCAGTGTGTGCCTGTGTATGTATGTGTGTATATATGTGATTCTGCTTGTCAGTGTGTGTCTGTGTGTATGTATGTGTGTATATATGTGATTCTGCTTGCCAGTGTGTGCCTGTGTGTGTATGTGCGTGTATCTATGTGCCTCTGAGTGCGTGTGTATGTATGTGTGTATGTATGTGTGTATATATGTGATTCTGCTTGTCAGTGTGTGCCTGTGTGTGTATGTGCGTGTATATGTGTGTCTCTGCTTGTCAGTATGCGCCTATGTGTGTATGTATGTGTGTATATATGTGCCTCTGCTTGTCAGTGTGTGCATGTGTGTGTATGTGCGTGTATGTATGTGCCTCTGATTGTCAGTATGTGCCTGTGTGTATGTATGTGTGTATCTATGTGCCTCTGCTTGTCAGTGTGTGCCTGTGTGTGTATGTATGTGCGTGTATATATGTGCCTCTGCTTGTCAGTGTGTGCTTGTCTGAGTGTGTATGTGTATTTATGTGCCTCTGATTGTCAGTGTGTGCCTGTGTGTATATGTATGTGTATATATGTGAATCTGCATGTCAGTGTGTGCATGTGTGTCTATGTATCTGCGTGTATATATGTGCCTCTGCTTGTCAGGGTGTGCCTGTGTGAGTGTGTATGTGTATATATGTGCCTCTGATTGTCAGTGTGTGCATGTGTGTATATGTATGTGTGTATATATGTGATTCTGCTTATCAGTGTGTGCATGTGTGTGTATGTATGTGCGTGTATATATGTGCCTCTGTTTATCAGTGTGTGTCTGTGTGTGTATGTGCGTGTATACATGTGATTCTGCGTGTCAGTGTGTGCATGTGTATGTATGTATGTGTGTATATGTGCCTCTGCTTGTCAGTGTGTGCCTGTGTGTGTATGTGTGTGCATATATATGATTCTGCTTGTCAGTGTGTGCCTGTGTGTGTATGTATGTGTGTATATATGTGATTATGCTTGTCAGTGTGTGCCTGTGTTTGTATGTATGTGTGTGTATATATGTGATTCTGCTTGTCAGTGTGTGCCTGTGTGTGTATGTGCATGTATTTATGTGCCTCTGATTGTCAGTGTGTGCCCGTATGTGTATGTGTGTGTATATATATGCCTCTGCTTGTCAGCATGTGCATGTGTGCATATGTGCGTGTATGTATGTGCCTCTGCTTGTCAGTATGTGCCTGTGTGTGTATGTATGTGTGTATATATATGCCTATGCTTGTCAGTGTGTGCCTGTGTGTGTATGTGCATGTATTTATGTGCCTCTGATTGCCAGTGTGTGCCCGTATGTGTATGTGTGTGTATATATATGCCTCTGCTTGTCAGCATGTGCATGTGTGCATATGTGCGTGTATGTATGTGCCTCTGCTTGTCAGTATGTGCCTGTGTGTGTATGTATGTGTGTGTATATATATGCCTCTGCTTGTCAGTGTGTGCCTGTGTGTGTATGTGCGTGTATTTATGTGCCTCTGATTGTCAGTGTGTGCCTGTGTGTTTATGTATGTGTGTATGTATGTGATTCTGCTTGTCAGGGTGTGCCTGTGTGTCTATGTATGTGTGTATATATGTGATTCTGCTTGTCAGTGTGTGCCTGTGTGTGTATGTGTGTATATATGTGCCTCTGTTTGTCAGTGTGTGCCTGTGGGTATATGTGTGCATATATATGTGCCTCTGCTTGTCAGTGTGTGCCTGTGTATGTATGTGCGTGTATATATGTGCTTCTGTTTGTCAGTGTGTGCCGATGTATGTATGTGCTTGTATGTTTGTTCCCATGTGTTCGTGGACCGTGTGTCCGTGTGTCCGTGTGTCCATATGTCTGTGTCTCCATGAGTCCATTCATATGTGTGTATGTTTGTGCATGTGTCCATGTGTTCGTGTGTCCGTGAGTCAGTGTTTCCAGGTGTTCGTGTGTCCGTGTCTCCATTAGACCATGCATATGCGTGTATGTTTGTGCAGGTGTCCATGTGTCCGTCTGTCCGTGAGTCAGTGTTTCCATGTGTTTGTGTGTCCGTGTCTCCATGAGTACATGCATATGCGTGTATGTTTGTGCACATGTCCATGTGTCCGTGTGTCCGTGAGTCCATCTACGCATGCGTCCGTTTCTCCATGCGTCCATGCATCAATGCTTCCGTGTGTCCGTGCGTCCGTGTGTCCATAGTGAGAGAGTAGCTACTACTACTATTACTATACGCCGCCCTAAGAACACAACTGCGTTGATAGTGATTCCTGATTCACGGTCCAAGGCTGCGCTATCATTGAGGCTCGGTGATTTAGGAACCCGGTATTTGCCTCGTCGACAAACACTGGAGGAGCGTCCGGATCAGAGAGCCCGTGTCGGCGATAGAACGGGCAAGCAACCGCCCTCCTAACCACCGGCCCTGGAGGCAGGAGGAGCTGGGTGGTGTTGTTGGTGTTGGTGGTGGTGTTGATGGTGTTGATAGTGTCGTTGGTGGTGCTGATAGTGTTGTCGGTGGTGTTGGTGGTGGTGTTGATCTTGTTGGTGATGTTGCTGTTGTTGGTGGTGTTGGTGTTGATGTTGATGTTGTTGGTGTGGGTGGTGTTGGTGTTGTTGGTGATGTAGGGGTTGTTAGTGTTGTTTGTGTTGGTGGTGGTGTTGTTGGTGTTGTTGGTGGTATTGATGTTGTGGGTGGTGTTGCTGGTCTTTGTGGTGTTGATGGTGTTGCTGTTGTTGGTCATGGTGGTGGTGTTCTTGGTGTTGTTTCTGGTGTTGTTCCTGGTGGTGGTGTTGGTGGCATTGGAGGTGTTGGTGGCGTTGGTCTTGGTGGTGGTGTTGGTGTTATTGGTGGTATTGGTGGCTTTGATGGTGTTGGTGGTGTTGGTGGGGTTGGAGGTGTTGGTGGTATTGGTGGTGTCGGTGGAGTTGGTGGTGTTGGTGTTGTTGGTGGGGTTGGTGGCGTTAGTTGTGTATGTATGTGATTGTATGTTTGTTCCCGCGTGTTCGTGAACCGTGTGTCCGTGTGTCCGTGTCTCCATGAGTCCATGCATATGTGTGTATGTTTGTGCATGTGTCCGTGTGTCCTACCCTGTCTTGGTGGTGGTGTTGGTGTTATTGGTGGTGTTCGTGGCGTTGGTGGTGTTCGTGGTATTGGTGGTGTTGGAGGTGTTGGTGGTATTGGTGATGTTGGTGGTGTTGCTGTTGTTGGTGGCATTGGTGGCGTTAGTGGTGTTGGTGGTGTTGTTGGTGGTGTTGGTGGTGTTGTTGCTGGTATTGTTGGTGGTGTTGGTGTTGTTGGTGGGGTTGGTGGTTTTAGTGGTCACTAACACCACCCACACTACCCACACAGCTCACATCACCCACACCACCCACACCACCCACACCACCCACACCACCCACACCACACACCACCCACACCACACACACCACCCACACCACCCACACCACCCCACAGCTCACGCCTCCCACACCACCCACACCATCCACACGACCCACACCACCTACACCATACACACCACCCACACCACTCACAGCACCCACACCGGCCACACAGTGCGCGCCGCCCACACCACCCACACCCCACACCAGCCACACCACCCACACCATCCAAATCACCCACAGATAACCTACGCTACCCACACCACCTACACCATCCAGACTGCCCATACCACCCACACAACCCACACCAACCACATCACCCACATCACCCACACCACCAACACCACCCACACCTCCCACACCGCCCACACCACCCACACCACCCACACCACCCACACAGCACACACCGCCCACACAACCCACACCGCCCACACAACCCACACCAACCACATCACCCACATCACCCACACCACCAACACCACCCACACCACCCACACCACCCACACCACCCAATCACAGCCGCACACACTCAGCCCACCACCCACACCACAACACACGCCCACACCAACCCACACGACACATACACTCACACCACACACCACCCAACACCACCCACCCACCCACACACCACCACATCCATACCTCCCACCAGCCCACACGCCCACACCAACCACACCACCCACACCATCCACACCACCCACACCACCCACACCGCCCACACCACCCACACCACACACACCAACCACACCACCCACACCACCCACACCACCCACACCACCCACACCACCACACCACCCACCCCACCCACACACCACCCACACCACCCACACCACCCACACCACCCACACCACCAACACCACTAACACCACCCACGCCACCCACACCACCCACCACCCACATCAACACACCCACACCACCCACACCACCCACACCGCCCACACACCCACACCACCCACACCAACCACACCACCCACACCACCCACACCACCCAAACACCCACACCACCACACCACCCACACCACACCGCCCACATCGCCCACAACAGCCACACCACCCACACCACCCACCCCCACCCAACCACCCACACCACCCACACCGCCCACATCGCCCACACCGCCCACACCACCCACACCACCCACACCACCCACACCACCCACACCGCCCACATCGCCCACACCGCCCACACCACCCACACCACCCACACCACCCCCACCACCCACACCACCCACATCGCCCATATAACCCACACCACCCACACCACCAACATCGCCCACACCTCCAACATATCATTAGTGCACAGACCGGGGTGAATTAGTGTACCACTTTGCTGGGAAAAGTATCCCCATTACATATATCATGGGTCGAGGTTGTGGGGCTTTCGGGGTTTGTGGGGGTGATGGGGGTTGTGGTGGTTGGGATCGAATACTAGGAGATAGCGGAGACATCATACATATCCTGACCGCGAACAATAGCTTTCTATTACAAGGGAAGTTAGGTGAATAAAGTCAGATAAGTAGTAGAGTGAAAGTGGCCATGAGAGCGCAGTTTGGGTGTTAGCTCCATACACTTACAATCGTAACCAGGCATCATAGTATTAATAGTCATAGTTAGCAAGCAACAAGTATCAATTTGGTAAGTCATTGGTTTGACTGGATCTGGAATTGAACTCCCGATTTCCCACACGAGAGGCCTTACGCTCTACCGATTCGGCCACCGCACCCGGTGTCAAACAAAGTAGAGAGTTGGCATACAGAAGGGGTTGGCAGTCGAGGGTGTGGCAGTTAGGGGGCCGGATGCTGAATAGAATAGAGCATGGATGTCTGGGAATGTTTGGTTGTGGGAGCCGGTGTCACAACATAGAATCACCCCCCCCCCCCAAATTGTTTCCCCGTGCTATTCTAATTCGAAATAAAACCACCCTTGGAGATTTTATTTCGAAATGAAACACCACCTTCTCCCCCTTCCCATCCCCCTCCCCACGCCCCCGCCTCCTCCCCCTCCTCCTCGCCACCTGTACCTACCTCTCCCCCCTTTGCTATGAAACGCCATCCTCCTCTGCCCGCCTACCTCCATCCCCCTCCTCGACCTCTCTCTATTTTATTTCAAATTCAAATCGCCGATTAATTTCTATACATATGTATATAATTATCTGTATATGTATAAATATATATACATGAAACTGAATTTTATTGGCCAGGATGATTCTATTTCAAGGGGGCAGTTTTATTTCGAAAAAGATTCGCCGGGGGAGACAGTTTTGAGGGGGTGATTCTACTTTGTGGCACTGGCACTGAGTGCTATTGAACATGCTATATCGATAGATGCGGCTCTATCTTCTTTCATCGCTATTTTCTGCAAACTTACAATTGCACAATCCGATGCCATTGAGTCTTTGCTATTTTGGTGTTAGATAAATGTATTATCTTGATCATTATGATCTATTTAAATTTAGTTTGAAGTATCTTTTATAGGAACGATTTGAGACATGAAGTGGTCTGTATATTGACCTCTCAGTCAAGGAGCCATATATACAGGTAGGCGTGGATAGGGTGCTGGCATCAGGGAGCCTAGGTAGAGTGATGGTTCATACAGTCATCCGGAATGCAAGAGATGTGGGTTCGATTCCCGCTCTAGGCACAATGTTTCCCATTGTCACCCCCCCCACGTCATCTATAGATGGATAGTGCTAAACCCCTTTATCGTGGGTCATAAGCTCTATAGTGATTCCTCCCCACCCCCACGGGTGGGCGGGGGGGTTGTCCAGCATGCACCTCGACCCCCAGCCACCTCTGGGGGGCTGCTTTCGCCACTCGGTCTGAAGCAATTGTTTTAATATATTTCTTTATAATATGTTTTATTTTATCTTTTAATTATTTAATTATATGATATATACATGATAGGGGTGATGAAAATAGGAAATGGTGTGCCTTGCGTAGATTGTGAACGCACGTTTCTTGCCATTCAAGGGTTAGCAAGTTGTATTGAATTGTCTTAATACTCCTTGTATCTTTCAACAAATACACTAGCATATCAGTTGGATATATAGAATCAAATCGAGGTCATTCTTCTACTCTTAAATCGCCGAGGAAGTCAGCTTCACTTACTACAACTAATACTGGATAATTATCTCTATGTAGCTTCTGTCGAACACTGTAGCCTTGTGGTTAGATTTACAGTGAATACTTTATGTGTGTGATGATATATCTCAATTTACTTCAATACATCTCATTCTTTTCTAACGCAGTACAGAAAAACACCTCATCGATCTTGCACGCCTTGAACTGATTGCCTTTGATCTGTAGAGTAAATCCTGGCGGAGAATATACTAATGCCAGGCGTGTTCTCCTATCCAAGATCAATGTGTTGGTAGCAGCAGAAAGCAATGACACTACAAAGGGCTAGTATTTATAGCACCCTGATGTGTATGTTCCCAGGCAGACGCCCTAAGCACTCATGCCAGTCAATGCACAAAGGGCTACAGTTCATCAAGGGCAGAGTAGACCCACCGGTAGACGTCATGGCTGTAATACCAGCCAGAGTCAACCCAATGACTTATATTTGCATAGTCCGATGGTTATGAGGTTGAGTAATTTTTCTGAGATGAATATATTATCTTGATTTTTATGATCTACCTTACTTTAGTTTGAAGTGACTTTTATTTCAAATGATTAACATTCGAGATATTTGAAGTGCAAATATGCTAAATTAATGTTGGCAAGCATGCCAAAACTCTGACAACATAGACATTATGCAGTAGCAGGTTTTGTTAAATTCATTCAGTATCCCCTTCTATGTGGTGACAACTTCTTAACGAGTGCATCTTTATCTAAGTTAAATCCAGGTGGGTGTTTTGTTCTTGAAAGTTTGATTAGTCATCGGATTACGCAGCTTTAAATGATTGTCTCGGCATTTAACCCTGTATTCCTCACGGGATTATTTGATGTATCTTACTCTTCGTGAAAGTTCTCACTTAGAATTGGTTATTTGAGCTGAAACCCAGTAGGTTGTCATTGGGCTGCTCTGTAATGTACCTTATGGCTAGGGTAGTAGCCTGCACTGACCTCCTCGGCAACCAGCAATAAGTGGTATTCTCTGACTTTTTTTTAGGTCGGACACCTAATCTGAAGGTTGGTGGTTCGATGTCCCATCCCCCACCCCCCCACCTATAACAATTTGGATTTCCACCGCTGTGTATAACTTACAGCGTCATCAAAGGCCGGTTGGTCTCATACCATGTCTATGTGGTGTGGGAGGTTAAAAATCCCTTGGGTCGGTAAAAGTGTAGGCTCTGGCTTTCTATCGACAAACTGTCTAATGGTGAAAACAAGTCTATTCAGACTTATCCATGATGGGCAGTATAAATCTTCAAGAGAGGTTGGTGACATCGGGGAGTGGTGTAATGGTTAGCACACTGGCCCGAAATGCAAGCGATCTGGGTTGGATTCCTGCTCTAGCGGCAATATCTCATGTTTTCATCACCTCCACGACACTGGAACCATGACCAGGATCTTGTAGAAGCTATATGTTTTATGGTTGTTGAACATACCCTGATATATATATTTATACAATGTACATGTAAGTACATTGCCAGTGTATATGTAATTGCAAGCATTACAATTACTTATATTCGTAAACTATTTAAAAGACTTACAATTCCAGGGGGAGGAGTGAAGTAGTTTGCACTGACCTCTCAGGCAAGGAGCCACATAGACAAGTAGGGCAGGATAGGATAGTGATATCAAGGAGCCTAGATAGTGTAATGCTTAACACACTGGCACCGAATGCAAGATATGTGGGTTCGAATCCCACACTAGGCGCAATATTTCCCATTTTCCTCACCCCACACGACACTATTACTATGAGTTTTGTGAAATCATGTAGGGAAGAACATTGTTGGACAGATAGGACAGCCCTCTGAAGTCAGGACGAGTACATAAGGTCACACATCGGTCCTGAAAAGAGCTGAGTGATTCATGTGTATGTATAAATGTTTACCTTTATGCAAATATTATATAAGCGGTGAAGGTGAATCTATTGTGTGCTGATTCTGGAAGGTTCTATGGTACAGTTAGAGTGGCTTGGAGCCCTGTTGATTGTTGGGGCAGGTAAGCAAGGCAGCTGGTCAGAAAGTGCTTCCTGTCCTACACCGGTTGGTCACTTCTACCTGAATTCTTCTTATTATTACTATCACTACTTAGCGCAGATAATACATCGATCCAACATGTCACCACCAACCTGCCCAGTGAGGATGTATAGCGGGTTCATCGAAGGACATTCACACTGCCTGTAACAGGTCATTAGCCCCACGTCGGAATGCGTTGGAGGCATCAGTTAGCGAAAGCTTGAACTCGGTTAGATATTTGAGACTGTCTATTGTCTATTGCTAAGCAATATGGGACAACACTTTGTCCATTGTAATGATCAACATACTATCTGCTTATGCATTTGCTCAGGATAAACTGATTTGTTTTGTACATGATGTTTCATAATCGCAATAGAATACATATTGATTTTAGGCAAATGTCCTTGTGTTTTCAGTGTAACCGTTTCAGTGCTATTTTGTGTGAATCATTACACAAGAATTGGTGACAGGCTCATATAACAAAATGGTCTGACATTTTACATTGGAAGCTTGACTTCAGCCAAATATTGCAAAGCGATTGGAAATCTGAAATTGGATTAGTATTGATGTACAAATATCAATAATTTGTGAAATTTACCAATGTGGCATTCCCTCGTGAAATATTGTAAAAATAACTTTAAGAAACAAAGACAATAACATGAAACATGATGTAACATGAAGCATGATGTCCAACCTGCATAATTAGTTTTGACCTCATACATCTACGTGTAGATCTTGGTCAATATCAGTAGTGCCTCAATTGCACATATGGGTGCAATATGACACTGACGATCTGTACATAGCTGGCTCGAATCCTAGTCTGACAACATTTGTGCAAAAGTAATAATAATATGTTTAAAAAATAGACGTGCTCCTTTATTTACAGATGCACAAGTCCATTAATAATAAATCTATATGCATAACCAATTTTAGATATGTTGTCAGAAATTGTTAGCAATATTTACTTGTAATAACATCAATCACTTTATATATAACATCAATCACTTTATATACATTGCGACACTATTTAAACACCACTTAGAAATATAATAACTTCAATCGCTTGACTCTTTTGTGACGATATTTAAATACAACTTAAACTTGTAATAACATCAATCACTTAATATACTTTGGAACACTATTTAAACACCACTTAAACATGCAATAACTTCAATCACTTGATCTCTTTCTGACAATATTTTAGCACCACCTATGCATGCAATAAAAACAATCACTTCATTGAGTTGAGTTTTATGTAACCACTAACATGTATTAAAACCTATATGAGCAACCAATCATACACCACTTAGTCATTCACTCATATAATAACAAGAGCCATACCTTGATTACTTGATAATTAGCAGACTTAACCTTAACCTAAAGCCTTACTCAGCAGCCCCTGTGCTCCACCACCCACCACCCTGTAGGTGTACATATAAGACTGTCAGAAGGCCCGGCATGCATTGCGGCGCCGTGACGTGTGGGAGCCGGCCGCCTGATTCAATCAGCCCCGAGACGACGGCCCTAATGTGATGAGGGAGACACTTAAGGCTCCATTGTCTTCCTCCCAGAGGAGGAGACTGGGACGGAGAAGGAGGCGCGTGGCTGCCCCCTTAATCAATGCCTGGGTGTCAGTACAAATACATGCTGTATACAACATTATACGAGTATAATAAGCTGGAAGATCCCATCGACTTCGCAGCAGCCACTAAGTCAACGGCTGGTTACCTCTATGCATTAGGTTATCTACTGATATGACCTCCCTTGGCCATGTGGCGCCACCTGCTCGGCGATGCCTCAGTGGCCGTTGCGTTCACTCACCGTGCAACTGAAAATTGTACATGCTTTATACAATGATATATATACTGACACGCATCCACTCATCAGATCATAACTGAGATGCCCTTTCTACCCCATTCCCTGTCTGCACTTTTTATTTTATTTTCTTCTCACATGTGAAGCCCTGGCCACATACAGGTTAGTGAATGTAGTTTAATGTAGTTGAACATAGGATAGATTAACGTGGGTGAAACGTGCTATCACTACGTTAAACTATGTTAAGGTACGCCAGGTGTTGGTTGATGACCCACTTAATAGTACGGATAAATACTTTATGGTATGGATCCCCGTATGTTACGGTATGGCTACCGGTACGTCCAACTACGTTGAACTACATTGACCTACTTTACCCTGCACTACGTTCAACTACGTTCAACTTTGTCCACTAACGGCTGTGTGACCACAGCAGAATGGCCAAAGTTTTGTGTGGGTCAAAGTACGCTAGGGTACACTAGAGAATGCTGTAGTATGTGAGAGTATGCTAGAGTACAGTAAGAAGTACACTAGAGTATGCTAGTGTATGCTAGAGTAAGCAGAGTATGTTATCATCACAGAGGCTACGTCTGCCTCAAATGTACCTCTCGTTTGAACATGTCCAAGGTTTAAATTGGAACTCACAGCCCCCACAAGTTCTTATCACGTTCTCATCACGGAGAAGTATGGATGCCGTTGCGTTCAACTATGTTCAACTACGTTCAACTAGGTTCAACTAGGTTAGCCTACACACGTTCTTATCACGTTCTCATCACGGAGAAGTATGAATGCCGTTATGTTCAACTACATTCAACTATGTTCAACTACGTTCAACTACGTTCAACTAGGTTAGCCTCCACTACGCACAACTACGTTCACTCATGTGTATTTGATCGGGCCTTGAGGTGCAAGACAGGCCCAGTTGCAGCCACTTTGTGGACAGATTCTTATTGCAAGGCTCTTACGATCGTGGATAATGGTGGGAATTAATGGCTGTCATGTTGTGGAGGTGTGAATGTGTGGTGGGAGTTACATATGTGTAATGGCCCTGTCACATTACGACGTTTTGGCCCAATGAGGGTCGACGCTTGCAGACGTGTTGCAATTTTGGGCGAAACATCGGTACATCTCCAGTACGTTACCGGTACGTTACCAGGGCGTTTCCGGCGCGTCGGTACATAGCAACATGTGTACCGGCACGTCGGCGGCCGTCGGTGCGCGTCGGTCCGGGGAGAAAGTTTTGTGCTTGCACAAAACTTTCGACGGGCCGCAATGCGCAGCAGCTTGTTGGCGGGTGCGCTACAAACGCGTTAGCAACACGTCCAACCTGTCATTGGTGCACCGGCAGAATACTGGCAGGACGTTGATCAACGTCGGTTAACGTTGGCATTTGTTTCGCCATATTGCGAGCGTTCCGTCGGCGCGTCTGCAACGTCCTGCCAGCGGGTTCCCAGCGTGCCATCAGCGTGTTATCGGCGCATTGTCGGTGCTCCGCCAGCATTTCTCAGCGCGTTGGACATGTTCCCAGCATGCCTGGACGCATTGGCGGCGGGTCTGCACGCACTGCCGGCGTGGAGGCAGAGAGTTGGTATCGTTGGTATCAATTCGCTCCCTCCACGCCGTCAACGCGCCGACACTGCGCCGACAACACGCTGACAACACGCTGGGAACCCGCTGGCGGGACGTTGACACTTTCGTCCACCGCGCATCGACACACGTTCACAGCGCGTTACTAACACGCTACTCACGCGCTGCGGTTTCGTCAAACTTTCTCACAAGACGCCGAAAACTTGGACGTGTCCAGCATGCTAGCAAATATTGTCCGCGTTGCCGGCATGCCACACAACACGTTCCAATGTGACAGGGGTATTACTTTCGGGGCTCACCCACATTACCACTATATGTTAGGTTTGTTTTGTTGGATGTTTGAGCAATGGGGGCGGATATATCACGAGTGGTATAGGTATGTAGGTGTAAATACATATATATGGATATATATCGATTGATATATATTGACACACATCCACTCATCAGACCTCTTCCAAGCCGTTCCCCTGCTATCCGGCTCCTTTTCTTTCTTCACACAGGTAAGCTGCGAGACAGGCCCCCAGCTCCACCTGCTTTGCGCACAGATTCTTATCGTAAGGCTGTCACTGACGTGGACAAGGGTGTTGATGGCTGTCATGTTGGGGATGTGTGAATGTTCGGTGGGAGTTACACATGTGTTACTTTCGTGGCTTACCAACATGACCACTGAATACTCGGTTTGCAATGTGTCATGTTTAAATGATGCTTAAGGAGATAACAGGATGAGTATCGATTCAGGATGTACTAATGGTGGTTTTATAGTGCTACCCAGCATGGATGCCACGAAAACAGCCGAGCAACGGAGGGCGCGGGGGACGGCGGCAGGGGCTGCTGGAGGCGACTGGGGGCGGCTGGGGGCGGCTGAGGGCGGCTGGGGTCGGGTGGGGTCGCTGCGGGCGGTAGGGCGCGGGCGCGGCCGGGGACGCGCGGGGCGGCGGCGGGGGCAAGCGCGGGGGGCGCGGGGCGGGGCGGGCCGGGCGGGGCGGGCAAGAGGGAGCGGGGCGGGCGGGGCGGCGGCGTGTCGGGCGGGGCGGGGCGTGGCGGGGCGGGCGGGGGCGGGGCGGGCGGGCGGGGCGGGGCGTGGCGGGGCGGGCGCGCCGGGGCGGGGCGGGGCGGGCGCGGGCGCGGGGGTGGCGGGGCGGGGCGCGGCGGGGCGCGGCGGGGCGCGGCGGGCGCGGCGGGGCGCGGCGGGGCGAGGCGGGGCGAGGCGCGGCGGGGCGGGCCCAGCCGGAGCGGGCCGGGTGGCGTTATTGGTGGCGCGGCACACCGGGGCTCATACGCACGTACAGACGCCGTCCCACACCCACAGACGCCGTTCACACCCTATTGACGCCGTTGACAGCGACTCAGCCTCTCCGTGATACATGAAGACGGATGGAGACGAGTGTAAATACAGGCGCGGACTCGGCCCGAGCTGCTCATGGCCAAGGCTGGGTCGTGCTAACAATTTGTGCGTTTTTGTGATACATCCCCCACCCCCAATCCTTATCTCAATTGTGTGTGACATTGGGAGAGGTACAGCGCATACACTCACCATATCTGTAAATTTCCTTTCTTTGACAAACCATGCAATTTTTTTGTTGTTGTGATTTTTTCCACTTTGTGC